>JAJPGS010000437.1:1995000-2017500 GCA_028654335.1 Alnus rubra | reverse complement strand
AATGACTTACAAAATTAAAATGAACTAATCTAAGCTCTCTGGAAAATGTAAATGAAAAGGTTGCATCAAAGGATTGCAACTAAAAAAAAAAAACAAGTTATATAAAAAAAAAAAAAAAAACTATCTATCTCCCTCTCTCTCTCGGCTCTTCTCTATTTATAGAGAATTTGATATATCAAAATCTCTCAAACAATCCATCTCAGCCACACAAATGAAGAGTGTCAATATCTCATTTTAATCGTACAACTTGATTTTGAATTTTTAATTGCAAAAAGATTGGGTTGATATCTGCAGCTTTATCGGTAAAATTTGAAATCGCTCGATCAACCCTCGAAGTAGCTCGATCGATTTTTCTGTAGCTCTGTGTCGCTCGATCGCATGTCGCATGATCAATTTTTCTTCGACTGATGAATATCTATTGATCGATTATAAAATCGATCGATCGATTTGCCTTGTCTGATTTTCCAATTGGCAGGAGCAAACTTGAACTCTGGAAATGATAGAAATCATCCTTGATGTATTTTCAGGTCTAAGTCAGATGATTTGAATTAGTTTTCAATTAAGACCTAAAACTAAGACAAAACACAAAAGCACAACAAAACATTATGTTTACAACACAAACTAAGTATAACATATGTGAATTAAGGGGTTTTGAATAGAATATTTCAAGACTTATCATATACATTGTTAGTTTTTGTGTTGGTTGCATTCTATTGGACAAAATCACTATCATGTATTGTTGCTGATTTCACAAGGATGTCATATTAGTTCAGAAGTCTTCTTCAGAGATATGTTTCTAGAAGATTCTATGCAGATTTCAAGATAGTGTTGTCAGATCCCTTGCATCCTTTTGGACCACATGGTATTCCGTCCGGACGCTCATTAGTCAAGCAATATCCGTTCGGACGATGTGATATACCGTCCGGACGCTCATCTGTCCAAAGCATCATTCGTCCGGACGACGAGAACTTTCCATTCGGACCTTCCTCTGTGTCAAGAAGCTTTGAACTGTTCCAGCTTGCATCCGTCCAGACGTTTCAGCAGCAGGTCTGGACGACACTCAGTGTTCAACCAACTATGGGATTTCTTTATAAAACACAGATATGGGAAGATCGCTGCAACCGTTCGGATGCGCGAGCTACATATATGGAAATTGCATGCATCAAATCAACCGTCCAGACGACCATTACCTTGGTTCGGACGCGCGAAGCCTTAATATGAAAATTGTGTGCAGCTGAAGTGCGATAGTCCGGATGACAGGGCAACACCATCAGGACGCGGCTCAAATCAGGAAAGAATTTCAGCGAAATTTTGGAAAGTTAATCGTACAGTTGTCCGTCCGGACGCCTTATGTCTACCGTCTAGACGGCACCTAGGTTTATCAAGCCAGACGCTCATTTGAACCTGAAACCTATAAATAGAGGTCCCTAGGCTTGAGAACTGCAAGAATTTGGTGGCGAATTCCATAGTGCTTAGAGAGTTATATTTTAGAGTTACTGCGCTGATCTGCTCACTCTCAAGCCGTTGCTAAGTGTTGTTGCTGTACTGATACTGAAGTCTATCTTAGAGGTTGGCCCTAAGGTAAAGGATTCCATTGACTTGGTTGGGAGGCGTTCGTGTTGGGTTATACGTTAGAGTTCAAGGTACGACCACTACATAAGGGTATGTGAGTGCTACTGCTTTGTAACTAGCTTTGTCTTCTGAATAATGGATATCCTGGGTTTGGCTGCCCCGAAGTGGTTTTTCTCTTAACTGAGTTTCCACTTCGTCAACAAAATATATGTCTCCTTTAATTCCGCATTTTGATATTTTGTTGCACACTATTGCACACACTTGTTTATATTAGAAGTCACTTTAATATTTCATTTGGTATCAGAGCAGGTACACTCCGTTTAAAGGATTTAATTTCTGAGTGTGATCCTCATCTCTTTGTGACTTCTATTTTTTTATTACACCTTTTATCATGGATTTCTCTCAGTTATCTGAAGAAAATTATGATATTGAGCTCTCTAAAGTTTTTGCTAAATTGGATAAAATTGTTTCTCCAAAAGATCTCAAAAAGATGAAGCAAGAAAAAGAGTTTTTGATTGTTCAGTTATCTGAATCACATGCTTTGATTGACTCTTTGAAATTTGAGAATACCATGCTATTTAATATTATTGATACACTTGAGAATAAATTAAAGGAATCTGAAAATCTCTTGAAAAAAATTCTCAAGTGATAATTTGAAAAGCATGTTGTGTATTCATTCAAATATTTCGAACAAGCCTGGTTTGACTGCTGATTTAAATACTTCTACTTCACATGCTTCTGATTCTGAATTAGATTCTATTGATATTAAGCATGTGATAGTAGATGCAGCTTGTTCTGAAAATTCTTGCTTAAATAACTATGTGAAGCCTAACTCCAAGGATTCAAGAACACAAGGTAAGTTTGTTCCTATTTGTCATCATCGTGGGAAGGTTGGTCATATTAGACTAAAGTGTTATCTGTTAAAATAACACAGACCTTGGAAGAAGCAGGAGGATTCTAGAAAAGGCTTTATTGAGAAAATCTTTAGATAAATATGTTCCGCCCCATATGAGGCATATATCTCAAAGAGGTAAGGACTTTGTTATTTGTGAAAATGATAATCTTAAATTTACAGAGCCCTACAAGAAGCATTTCAGCAAACGAAGTCAGCCTACTTGCTATCATTGTGGTGTCTCTGGACACATCAGGCTACACTGTCCTCAAATCCGACATCAGCAACCTCGGATCAGGAAAACAGAGCAAAAGACAGGTAAGTCTAGCTCTAAACCTTCCAAGCCTCATCATGCTTTTCGGCAACAACGGCATTATCTTCAAAGGGATTCTCCCTCATGCCATCACTGTGGTAAAAGTATGGCCACATCAAAGCCGAATGCTTCAAAGTGAAGCCTCACAAGCCTAAGAAGAATCAGGCCAATGAAGGGCTTGTCAACGTGATGAAGAATGTCCTAGTCAGACTGATCAATTGGGACATGGCTCACACCCCTGCCTCACAGGTAGAGAAGGTATGGGTAAGGAAGGATGAGATCATTCACCCCTTGAGGGGGAGTGTACTCACCTAGTAGATGAGGTCTCCCATGCCTAGGATTTTGGTTCCTAAATCCTAGTGCATGTCCGGTATGTTTGCATTGCATTGTTTATCATGTCTTATTCATCATGCCTTGCATTCTGTTTAAGGAACCATTTATTCTATCCCCATATTTTCTCTTGTTATCTTGAAAAACTTATGCAGATTTTTTTTTGTGGGATGACAGTTAAAAGCACGTCGGGCGGCTGCTTTTCTGTCTTGGTATTTCTAAACCTCTCTCCCTGAGAACAAGATTGATTTTACCTTACATGCTGGGACTAGATGTCATTTCCTTTTCCATAAGCATGTCTTTGTTGTATTCTGTTTATTGGTTTTCAACAAAAAAAAAAATTTGGAGAAGATGCGGAATTTTTATTCTTTTGATAGCTTTTCAGATATTGTATATGTTTTTGCCTGATATCTCAGTTCATTGTGCATTAATTGAATATGCTTATATATGATTGAGAGTTTATGTCTAATATCTGCTAAGTTTTCCTGTTGCATCTTAATGATAGATAGTTACTTTCCTCATGCGATGAAAATGTGCACTATCCAAGGCTCCCCTAAGGTACATCATTTTCCTCTCTGACTTCTTGCTTCTGGATATTCTAACGAGAGAGATGTTTTTGATTAGATGGTCAAATTGACCAATATGCTAGTTGAACCTAGAGCCTAAAAAATTCTAGCATTCGCTCTAGGTTGCAGCACCATAAGAAACAAGCAGTTATTCCTCTGAATTTTGTGTTATATGCTTATATTCACTGCTTCTGTGCTGAATTAGCTTTATATCTTATCCTTCATGGTGCAAGTAAAATTTTATCTTGTCCTTCATTGTACAAGTAAAACAATTAGGTGTTGTATCTTAGGGGGAGTGTATCAGATGAGGATGGCTAAGCCCCAGTAAGATAAGTTTTGACTTTTGACTGATCTAACATTGATTTTTCTCTCTTGTTTAGAAAATCCAGTTGCTTTAAGTCATATCAGTGAACTTCATACCTTATTGAGAAAGCTTTCACACACACACGTATTACATGAGTTGAGTAATCTATTTAAAATTTCTATCTGCAGGGAAATTTGTGCTTATTGAATAGTTAACTCTCATTTATATCTTTGCATATTTTCACAATGCTATTTGACTGCCTTATCAGTTGATTATATATGCGTGTTCTGAAGCTAACTTTAGGGAAAAATATTTTTCTGCAAATTTTCCTCAAGTTTCAGATTTCCAGTGTGAAGCGTCCGGACGGACCTATTCTTACGTCCAGACGAGTGCAGTCTTGCCATACGCTGTCCTATCAGTAGTCGTTCGGACGGTTTAGTGACATGTCCGAACGAGATCTCTACAGGTTTAAGACTTGCGTCTCTTTCTCTGCCATACACACATCTTTGCATTTTTATTGATTTATCATGTCATGTTGTGTGTTTTTCTCGCGGATTTCTCCCTAGATTTTGGCATTCTTTGCACATCTCTTCTCATTCCATGATATTTACTGTATCTTCCTTTGTTCTTTTAAGTTTTTGTACTTTTTAAAATATTGGAATATTTGGTGATTGGAATATTCTCTTGAGATATTGTGCATGAAAATCCTTTTCTGTCTATGTGCTGGGCAGATCTTGATACATTTATGCCTTATGAATAGCTGCATTGCTTATATTTTTCTTTGGCATCCATTTGACAGCCGTCTTAAATATCACATTATTTTTGGAACTAATAGGATCTAATGGTATTTTTGGAGATATTTCTTGTTGGTTTTGGTTTAGGAATATGACATCAACAGCTCCCAGCACAATGTTTGACAGATGGATCCTTTGGAAAACTGACTGTTGTTGAAGTCGGATGTTCAAAATTCCAAAAGTCTCAGGATTAAGATGAGCTTTTTCCCCCAGCTCATGCATAGCCTTTCGTAGCATTCCCTCATATCTGTATCAGTTAGAGGTTCAATGGTGAATCTCCTCATTTATCTTGCAGACCAGTTGCTTAGAGGATGTCAGTCTGCGGATAATTAGTTTCAGGCTTTGCAAAATCAAGAGATTGAAGGTTTGTCAGTCTATGGTTCCCGGCTTCCAGATCTAGAAGCCGAAGTAGTACAAATCCAGAATTTTGTACGACTTTCTCTCCACTACTTGATTTCAGTGGACCAATGGGATTTGGTACTTGGAGGATTTTTGTTCCTCTCTTTTGAGCCACTTGCAGACTCTTCTCTATTTTCCTTTTGTTTTGGATTATAGAACGTTTTTGTCTGTGGATTTTATATACTCTGTTTACCTTTGTCCTATTGAAACATCAAGGGGGAGTATTTTATTACTGTGGTCTTTCTACACTCTTTTAACCTTTGTCCCTTTGAGACAAAAAATGGGGAGTATATGCTTGATTTGGACCGGGATTGTATTTTTAACCAATCAAGAGATTTTTGTCCCAGAATGGCCAAAGGGGAAGTTTGTTAGTTTGTGTGTTGGCTGCATTATGTTGGACAAAATCAATATCATGTACTGTTGCTGATTTCACAGGGATGTCGTATTAGTTCATAAGTCTTCTTCAGAGATATGTTTCTAGAGGATTCTGTGCGGATTTCAAGACAGTATTGTCAGATCCCTTGCATCCGTCCGGACGACGTGGTATTCCGTCCGGACGCTCATCAGTCAAGCAACATCAGTCTGGACGACGTGATTTACCATCCGGACGCTCTTTTGTCCAAAGCATCATTTGTCCGGACGACGAGAACTTTCCGTCCTGACCTTCCTCTATGTCAAAAAGCTTTGAAAACTGTTCCAGCTTGCATCCTTCCAGACGTTTAAGCAGCATGTCCGGACGACACTCAGTGTTCGACTAGCTATGGGATTTCTTTCCAAAACACAGATATGGGATCGGACGATATGGATTCTCGTCCGGACGCACTCATCCACAAGGCAAGTTGCGCATTCAAAATTCAGATGTCCGGACGACAGCATTCATGGTCCGGACGCGCAAGCTACATATATGGAAATTGCGTGCACAAATCAACCTTCTGGACGACCATTCCCTTGGTCCGAATGCGTGAAGCCTTAATATGGAAATTGTGTGCAGCTGAAGTGCGACAGTCCAGACGACAGGGCAACACCGTCCGAACTCGGTTCAAATCAGGAAGAATTTCAGTGAAATTTTGGAAAGCCGATCGCACAGTTGAACCTGCAGCCTAGGTTTATCAAGCCAGACGCTAATTTGAACCTGCAGCCTATAAATAGAGGTCCCTAGGCTTAAGAACTGCAAAAATTCGGTGGCAAATTCCAAGTGCTTAGAAAGTTATATTTTAGAGTTACTGCGCTGATCTGCTCACTCTCAAGCCGTTGCCAAGTGTTGTTGCTGTGTTGAAACTGAAGTCTATCTTAGGGGTTGGCCTTAAGGTAAAGGATTCCATTAAAGACCCCTTTAAGCAGGTGACTTGGTTGGGAGGCGTTCGTGTTGGGTTACACGTTAGAGTTCAAGGTACGACCACTGCATAAGGGTATGTGAGTGCTACTGCTTTGTAACTAGCTTTGTCTTCTGAATAGTGGATATCCTGGGTTTGACTGCCCCGGAGTGGTTTTTCTCTTAACTGAGTTTTCACTTCGTCAACAAAATATCTGTCTCATTTAATTCCGCATTTTGATATTTTGTTGCAAACTATTGCACAAACTTGTTTATATTAGAAGTCACTTTAATTTTTCATACATATATAACTTATAAGTGATAGGAATACATAAATAAGTATTCTATACATATATGTCTATATATACATGCAAATGGACCGATTACACTTAGTTAGCTCAAATGGATAAACAAACTATAAGACTTAATAGTTAATAATAATAATAATAATAATAATAAGGTGACTAAGTACCTAATTCACCTATCCATGTACACATGATATTTAGTGCATTGTCGGATTAGGTTTAAGCGTTGTATGTGTATGTATGTATGGCCAAATATACATTGTTAACTTCATAAATAAGCAACAAGCCATTTAAGGGTGAAATAAAGATAATGAGATGCAACGATAATAAATAAGCTAATAAATGGTAAATACATTTTATAGTCAATGAACAAGATAAAATAGGAACCTATAACCAACTATTAATCTAATAATAGTTTAGGATACCTAGTTAGTCTTAGAAGCGGGTAACGCGACGTGTGAGCACGTGAGTAGTATATAAGTGTCATAGAGTATAGGTTCAATAGTGTAGTCTAACGATATCAATGTTTGCAGGAATGTGTCATTATTGGAGACTTTCATTGGCTCTCTCCAATGTAGAGTTCGAGTAACTAGAATCCAAGAAAGTATTTGAGTCATGAGTCATTTGCAGCCAAGGTGAGTATTCTACTCATTGAGGAACTCTAGGAACTTTAGGTTTAAATATTGCTTTGTTTGGTTGCATTTTTGCTCATGAAGAATATTGATGAAAATATATTTATGATTGAATTGTGAATTGTTGAATTGAGAATTAGGAACATATATGTGTGTGTGTGTGTGTGTGTGTGTGTGTGTGTGTGTGTGTGTGTGTGTGTGTGTGTGTGTGTGTGTGTGTGTGTGTGTGATTGAGTTGTGGTTGTTGGTATTTGAATATGAGTCTTGTGATAATGATTGTTATGAGTACTTAGTATACAAGGTAAGTGTAGGGTATGTGGCTCTAGCACTTGTATGTTGTTTGCCCTGCGGGTATGTGGCTTTACGAGCGGTGTTATACAAGGTAAGTCTAGGGTATGTGGCTCTAGCACTTGTCTATTTGTTTGCCCTGCTGGTATATGGCTTTACGGGCGGTCTGTGTTGTTTGCCCTGCAGGTATGTGGCTTTACAGGTAGTCTGTGTTGTTTGCCCTACAGGTATGTGGCTTTACGGGCAGTCTGTGTTGTTTGCCTTGTGGGTATGTGGCTTTACGGGTGGTGCTATACAAGGTAAGTCTAGGGTATGTGGCTCTAGCACTTGTGTGTTATTTGCCCTATGGGTATGTGGCTTTACGGGTGGTGCTATACAAGGTAAGTCTAGGGTATGTGGCTCTAGCACTTGTGTGTTGTTTGCCTTGCGGGTATGTGGCTTTACGGGCAGTGTTGAGTGTAAGCTTAGAGTTGTAGCTCTAGCACTCGTGAGATGTGTGCCTTACAGGTTGTAGCTTTACGGGCGGTGTTATGGTAAGCCTAGAGTCATAGCTCTAGCACATGTGAGTTGATTTGCTTGGGTTCTATGCGTAAGCCTAGGGTTGTAGCTCCTAGCTCGGAGTTGGTGAGTTCGGGGTATTGCTTATGGTATGTGTGGTATATTACTATTGGAAACTGTGATATTATATAAGAGTGTGATGAACAGTGTGATTTGTATGTGATGATGTGTTGTTGTTTGGACTAAATGATTATGATATGAGAATGACATTATTGAATCTTCCATGTATATATGTTTGTGTGCATTGTTTACTTAGTGAGTTTTATACCACTAAGGCCTTGGTACTTCTTATTGAGGCGGTGAACTCACATTTTCACCTATACGAATGTGGCTATCACCACAACTGTATAGATGGAGCTTCTTTGGATGCAGGTACTGGTGATCCAGAGGATGACTCCGTTGCAAACTACTTGGAGTACTACGACTAAAGCTTGTCGCTTGAGTCGTAGGGGTGACAGACTTGGATAGTCTCTTTTGTTGTATATTTTGTATATGGCTAGTGTGACTTGTAACACGTAGATGATAGCCATTCTTTTGATATGTAATCTATGCATAAGCCTTAAAGAGATAAACGTTAATTGGCTCTTTTGTGTAATGAACAGTTTATATTTATGATGTTGACTTCCGCAATTAGATTTTGTATTCTGCTGCTTGAATTCTATTATTCTGATATATCAGACATGTTAAGGAATGTATACTGTGAGTTGGCTTGTTGACACGTAGTCATGCCACTATGATGACTCATTTATATGTATTAAAAAAAAAAACAAAAGGGTCACCACATTAGTCATGCAAGTGCATTTCATCTACTGTGAGATGTGAAGAGTCCCTCTTCTCTAGGTTGTTCTTCGTGGAAGGTTATTCAACAAGGTCTTTTGTTTGGATTTTATTTTATTTTAAAAAAAAGGTTTTGGTTTGTGTGGTGAAAGGGTATAGTGTACACTGAAAAGAAAGAAAGAAATATATATATATATATATATATATATATATATATGTTTGTTTTTGTGTTGGCTGTATTTTGTTGGACAAAATCACTTCTATGTATTGTTGCTGCTTTCATAGGGATGCTGTTTATTTCAGAGTCTTCAAGATATTCAGAGTGTATTTCTCTGATATAGAAAGAGCCTCATTATGACAAGTTGCAAGTGTCACAAGCTTCAAGAAGGCTGTTTCAATGTTCAAGGAAGATTCTGTGCAGATTCCAACTCAAAGAAGTCGGATCCCAAGCTTCCGTCAGGACGACTCAGTATAACGCCTGGACGTTCATCAGTTAGCAACATCCGTCCGGACGACGAAAACTTTCCGTCCGGACGCCCATCAGTGTCTAGAAACTTCAAACTGTTCAAGATTGCATTCGTCCGGACGTAATGGCAAATCGTCCAGCCGCTATTCAAATTTTGAGAAGAATCTAGCATTCAAGTGCATCCGTCTGAACAACGTGACAATACCGTCCGGACGCCATTCAGTGTTCGACAAGTAATAGGGTTTCTGTCTCAGACACAAATATGGGAAGACAGCTGCAATCGTTCGGACGATGTGGTATTCCCGTCTGGACGCTATCCTTGATAAGGCAAGTCGTGTAGAATACTTCAACCGTTCGAACGTCAGACTCCATGGTCTGGACGCTCAGACCTTATTATGGAAATTTCGTGCAGCGGAAGTGCAACTGTCCGGACGCTAGGGCAACACCGTCCGGACACCCTTCGGTATTTTGATCATAACTTTCTACTCAAATATTGGATTGGGACAAAATTGGCGTCATTGGAAAGCTAACGTAAAATGATGTAACTTAATAGTCTGGACGGACAATAGAAATGTCCGGACGGCCCACCGTCCGGACTGAAAGATAGTAGCGTCCGGATGGCCCGCCAAAATTGAAGAAATTTTCAGAATTGCTTTCCAGACACGAAAATAGTTGCCCGTCCGGACGTCCCAGGGCTGCAGTCCGGATCCGTGTGCCAAAGACTCCCATTCTGACTAGAATTAAGTCTTCTAAAGCCTATAAATAAGAGGCTCTAGGCTCTAGGCATGCATTATGTACAGAATTCGGTAGTGAATTCCTTATAGCTTAGAGATTGTGTTTAGGGAGATATTGAAGATCTGCTAGCTCTCAAGCTTTTGCCAGTGTGTGATTTGATCAGCTGTGAAGTTTATCTTAGGGGTTGGCCCTAAGGTAAAGGATTCCATTAAAGACCCCTTCAAGTAGGAGACCTGGTTGGGAGGCGTTCGTGTTGGGTTACACATTAGAGTTCAAAGTACGACCACTGCATCAGGGGTATGTGAGTTCTACTGCTTTGTAACTAGCTTTGTCTTCTTAATAGTGGATATCCTGGGTTTGGTTGCCTCGGAGTGGTTTTTCTCTTAATTGAGTTTACACTTCGTCAACAAAATATTTGGTTCCTTTCATTTCCGCATTTAATATTTTGTTGCACACTGTTCACACACACTTGTTAAATTAGAAGTCGTCTATTTTTCAATATATATTGGTTAAAAATAAAAAGGATAAAAAGATTGGTAAAAAAAAGAAGGTAAAGTTGCCCATATTTTGGCCAAATTATATGGTATATTGTTGGTCATTTGTTGACCCAGACCTACATTTTGGCCCTTTGTTGGTCTACTTATTGGGTCTATAATTTGTCCTGTTGTTGACCAAAACCTATTTTTGGTCATTTGTTGGTCCAATTTGTATGGCCTTTATGGCATTGTTTACAAATCGAGGCCCATTTAATTTGGCCCATAATTGGTCTCATGTCAACCCTTTTTTTGCTCTCATTTTTTCACCCATAGTTGATCATTTTTTGGCCTCTTATTATTAAAGGTCCATATTTGATCACTGTTGCCGGTCGCCTCTAGTCACCACTGCGGCTGCCATCAACTCCAACGAGTTTCCGATCTTCACCACCGCCTGCCATCTCCAAACAAAAACAAAAACAAAACAAAACAAAACAAAAAAATTAAGGTTTCAAAATCTTCCACCTTGAGTTTGAGGGGGGATGTTAGAATATATTGGGGGATTTATTGTAATTGATTGTAATCTCCTATAATCAGATTTGATTTGATTACCATACTTATCTACCCCAATAATCCTATAAATAAGAGTCTCCTATATTGTAAAAACGCAAGTGAATAAGAGCAAAATGTAGCCCTATGAATTTGATTTGATTACCATACTTATTTACCCCAATAATCCTATAAATAAGAGTCTCATGTATTGTAAAAAAACAAATGAATAAGAGCAAAATATAGCCTTTAGGGCTTTATTCTCTAGACATAGGTTTATTTTGTGGACAGAACCACGTAAAAAATTTGTGTTTATTATCTTTATTCCGCTTTGTGTTTATTTTTCCATGTCATTATCTTTTCTTTCAGGCTGACTCACAGAGTGAATTTACTTTTGAAGAGTTTTTTAAAGGTTTTACTTCATTACTAAAAATTTTCTTTCGATTTTATTTAGTAATTTATTAGAAACTGGTATTGATAAGTTTTGTAACCTTTTGTTTAAATACTAGAGTCAAATTAATCAAAATTTTGGATAATAATGGAGCTTGTTTGGGAGCTAGAAGTGAGACAAAAGTGGTGGTGGCAAATCCAACTCCTGCAGAAGTGATGGCGGCACTTAGTGCAATGCAGTTTTGTAAGGATGCAGTTTTTTTGATGTTATTTTTTAGGGTGATGCTGCACAAGTTGTTAAGGCAGTCAATTCGGTTCCTCCATTTTTATCAAAGATTGGCCACTTCATTGAGAGTATCCATCAAGAAATGCGGTGCTTCAAGTCGGTGAGATTTTCTTTTATTCCTTGAGAGGGTTGTTGGAGAAATAATTAGCACCAAAGACACGTGGGCCTAAGGTAGTATCGGGGGCCAAGCCCATCAGGTCGGCCCGACCATATCAGACCTAAGTACAAGACCATTCGTTATCTCCAAAAAGACGCATATCCCAAACATATCAAGATAGACTTCTATCCCACCAAATATGGGATAAGGTACCTAATAGAATGACATTAGCTAAAGAGAGTGTCATATACAGTTTGGACTCTACTACCCAATTTGAATTCTATGAAGATAAGATTAAAGGCTATGTGATCTAGGACTCAGACTCCTAATCAAATTATGCTCCAAGTATTCTAGCACTTTTATAACTGTAAACTGTGAGCCTATAAATAAGACCACTACGCCAGGTATATTTGACAGGCAGATTCTCTAAGCTCTGAGATTATTGATACTCTCCAGAAAATAAAATGTTTGAACTGACTTAGGCATCGGAGTGGGGGTATGGTCGGCACCCCCACGAACCGACGAGCCGTTTATTATTTTGCAGATTACGAGGAGAGTTAATTACAAGGAAGGCAACGAATCACAAGACAACACGTCACTGTACCGGAAACTGTACCAACAGTTTGGCGCCGTCTATGGGAACCGACGTAGTTCTCTAAAAAAAAATCCGCAACGGTGACTACAGAGCAAATCATGGCAGAAAGTAGCCAATGATTTCTTTCTTCAAGATCTTCACGAGTCCATGACAGATCTATTTAGATCTATATTAACATAGAGCAGATCTGCGTCCACCAACAGTCTCCTTCTATGTGGATGCGCAAGAGAAATTTGAAACTATCTCTTCGGCAGTAGACAGAGATCTCTGACTTCGTGGATCTACGCTTGAAGTTTGCTACCTGCGCGTAGAATTGATCCACATCCATCTATATCGAGCGTGCTTTAATGCACATCAGACCAGTGTTGGACCTCGTCGTATATGCCAGATATGTTTGATCTTTAACTCATATTTTTTTTTATGTTTTTAGAGACTGTCGTATGTGATTCTGCCTTGAGTGGTGTGAAAATTTTGGAGGTTTCTTAAACGCAGCTTTGACCATTCATGTCAACCATAGAAACTTTGGAAAATTTATCCACTTTTTAGGTCTTGAGTTCACGTGAAGGCTGCAGCACATACAGTCTATACAGAGAGGAAGAAAGGAGACTCTGGCTCTAAGCTTGGGTCTGGTGGGACTTTTTAACCCAAAAGGGCCGGATCCAGTAAGCCTAATCGGGTTGGCCCAAAACAAAAACAAAAAAAAAAAGACAAGAAGCAACCTTGTTGCTCTGAAGCTACATCAACGGCCCAAAGAAAAAAGAAGAGAATCCACGGGTATGCCTAAGTCCTAACCTGATCCAGTTCCTGCTTTCTTCTTCGAAGAAGACGCTGGGTACGAGCTCCAGACCCTCGTCAAGGGAAGATCCACTCTGGCTCATTTCAGTTCAAGTTCAGGTCCTCTCCAATGGGGGATTCGCCACCGTAAAGGTCCAGCTTTGGATCCTCCCTGCTGACTCCGAAACCACTGAGAGCCCCAGTGACACGATCCACAGAATGACAAAAGCATATCACCAGTATTTTGGGTTTCGCCCAGTAGGACCTCGGAACCCCGAAGGAGAGGCTGGTCGAAGATGTCCACCCTCTGAAGTCTTTGTGCAGGTCGAAGATGTCTGCCCTCCGACGTCGGGCTCGGGCCTAAGGTCCACCGACTCCACTCAGTGGATTCTGAGTGGAGTCTCTTCGTCGCCGCTGCCTCGGAAGCTCGGGTCCTCGGAAGTTCACGGTTTCTGAGGCACGAAAACCAGAGCCCGGGGGTTCTACCTGTCCTCAGTAGTGAGTTGACTCCCTCTTTGAGGCTCCAATGGTGCCGGTGCCATGTGGGCCCTGTGACTGCGTCCCGTTCTGTTCTGGGCGTTGGCCAAACCACCGAGATGAATTTTGGGCGATGAACTGGCCTGTCGGACTGGTTTAACCTCCGGAAATGACACTTTCACAACCTATATTACTGCCGACTGGTGGTGGACATGCCGACACAGCAACGGTAGATAAAGGCCTGGAAGAGCTTGCCCAATCATCAAGGTGGCTCCATGCTCCAGCAACGTTCTGCGAGTCATGACTTCATGCTCGGGGTCTCGGACTTCTAGCTCAGGCCGGAGAAGTATCTCACATGAAGTCTCTGGTTTGTTTTCTTGTTTACAGATTCTCGGTGGGTTCTGAGTGGAATGGAATGGAATGTCGGTGTCGCCTCGGTGGTCCAGGTCTTTGCATGGGCTTCTGGTGACTAGTTCACCTCGGAGGAAGAAGATGGAGACACGATGTTGTGGACACAAACAAAATCAAAGTGTGGATTGTGGATACATGGCGCCGTCAAGGAAGACCCGAATCAAATAAACAATCACGTGCCAAGAGCTCGGGTCATTGCCAAATGACCGAGACATGAATTGCCAGTTCGGTCTTGTTTGGTAATGTTCCAAGTGTTCAGCACATGAATTCTACATACATCAAAAAAAAAAATGAGAAAGGAAAAAGAAAGAGAAAAAGGGAGTATGTATGGAGGTTAGTATACTCCGAGGAGTTTTATCCCGAGGTGGCAACCTTCTAAAAAGTTAGATCCGAGGTGTTTTGGCAAGGACAAAATTTAGATCCGAGGTGTTGTACCGAGGATGAAAGTTAGATCTGAGGTGTTTTACCGATGAGGAAAGTTAGATCCGAGAGTGTTTTACCGAGGAGGAAAGTTAGACCCGAGGGTGTTCTACCGAGGAGAAAGGATAGATCCGAGGGTGTTCTACCAAGTGAAAAGATAGATCCGAGGGTGTTCTACCCAAGTGAAAAGTTAGATTCGAGGTGTTTTACCAAGGAGGAAAGTTAGATCCGAGGTGTTTTACCGAGGAGAAAAGTTAGAAACGAGGGTGTTCTACCGAGTACAAAAGCTAGATCCGAGGTGTTTTACCAAGGAGGAAAGTTAGATCCGAGGGTGTTCTACCGAGTACAAAAGCTAGATCCGAGGTGTTTTACCAAGGAGAAAAGTTAGTTCCGAGGGTGTTCTACGGGGTACAAAAGTTAGATCAGAGGTGTTTTACCGAGGAGGAAAGTTAGATCCGAGATGTTTTACTAAGGAGGAAAGTTAAACCCGTGGGTTTCATACCGAGAAGAAAGTATATTCCGAGAAGTTTGATCCGAGGGCATTCTACCAAGGAGAAAAGCTAGACGCGAGGGTATTCTACCGAGACAAAAAGTATGTACCGAGACGACACATACCGAGAGTATTATTCCGAGGGTACTATCCTGAAGACCCTATGCCCGAGCTTCTAGTTCCAAATAGCATTGTCCGAAGACCCCTCCAGATTTGCCATCCTCCGAAGTGCACAGTCACATGCCGAGGGACCAATCCGAACCGAGGGTCCAACTTAAGGAACTCTCCCAAAGAGCCCCATATCGAGGGGCGTGCAAGATAAGGAATTCCAAGTAAGACAGTTCATCTTCATCGAATTCACCAGATAAGTTCATACTCTTCTTTTACAAACATGATTCATGTTAAAGTAAGGATAAATGTTGGTTTTTATCAACCAAGAAAAAATATATATATATATATGCATGCACTTGTACGCTTTGCCGAAATGTATATATATTTTGATAAAATAGACTCATGTGTTGAGGCTTCACTCCTGTCGTGAGTGAAAGGATCACAAAATCATCCCGACGGATGAAAAGAATATATGGTGCTATTGTGCATTCTGCTATTTTGTTTTAGTATATGCAGTGCTTTGTTAACCCTTTTTGCAGAAAAGATACGGGGAGACAACCCCTACAACAAATTATACAAGGAAAGTCTCTGGGTTAGTCCAACACCGAGAGCCAGGGAGACAACCCTGCAAAGAAAACAAGGAAAGTCTATGGGTTAATCCAACACCAAGAGCCAGGGAGACAACCCTACAAAGAAAACAAGGAAAGTCTTTCGGTTAGTCCAACACAGAGAGCCAGGGAGACAACCCTGCAGAGAAAACAAGGAAAGTCTCTCGGTTAGTCCAACACCGAGAGCCAGGGAAACAACCCTGCAGAGAAAACAAGGAAAGCCTCTCAGTTAGTCCAACACCGAGAGCAAAGAGAACAGACAGTCCCCAGGTATTGATTGATCTCTGCTAAGAATAAAGCAGCAGTCCGAGACAGAATGGAAGCACTTCTTCATCAAACTTCTCCAAAGATGATCAAGCTACATCAACGTCCATCTGACTCCTCCCTTCGAACGACTCGAAAGAGTTATGGTGGGGATGCTCAGGAAAGAATCTGCCTGAATCCTTTCCTCAAACAACCCAAAGGGGTCATGGAAAGGATACAAAGGGTTGAAACCTCCCGATTGGGGGTTTCCGAAGGATGAGGACTAGAATCCGCCCGATTCCTTTCCTCGAACAACCCGAAAGGGTCATGGAAAGGATACAAAGGGTTGAAACCTCCCGGTTGGGGGTTTCCGAAGGATAAGACTAAGGATACCCAGAAAAGAATCCGCCCAAATCCTTTCTTCGGACAACCCGAAAAGGTCATGGAAAGGATACAAAGGGTTGAAACCTCCCGGTTGGGGGTTTCCAAAGGATAAGGTTATGGATATCCCGATTAGAATCCGCCCGATTCCTTTCCTCGAACAACCCGAAAGGGTCATGGAAAGGATTCAATGGGAAGAAACCCCTCGGTTGGGGGTTTCCGAAGGAATATAAGATTAAGAATTGGCCCAAATCCTTTCCTCGGACGACCCGAAAGGGTTATGGAAAGGAAACCACGGCAAGATTGAAAGTTTCTAGAACGACAAGAACCTTCAGGATAGTTCGGCCCAAGACAAGAAACCTCTCAGTTGGAGGTCTCCAGATGCTATGAACATGGATCATCTAAATTCAGAAATGAGGAAATTGAAAGGTTAAGACTTCAATTCAGTAATTTCATTTCAATAATATATAAAGTCTTTTACAGGTTACAAAGATTTCAGAAAGGAAGGTAAAGCTCAGCGACCTGACTACCCGCCTCGAACGACTTAGCCAGCCGTCGCGGACTAAAGTTATGGGGGGTAGCTCAGAAGGTAAAGCTTTAGTATGACAAAGCTTCAAAAAGGAAGGTAAAGCTCAACGACTTGACTACCCACCTCAAACGACTTAGCCTGCGGTCGCAGACTGAAATTATGGGGGGTAGCTCAATAAGGTAAACAAACAGGAAGGTAAAGGTTCAGGGAGATAAAGATTCAGGAAGGCAAAGATTTATGAAGATAAAGCTTAAGAAAGGTAAAGCTTCAGAATGATAAAGCTTCAGGAAAGATCCAGGAAGATAAAGATTCAGGAAGACAGATCTCTACAAAGATAAAGGTTTAGGGAGATAAGGCTTCAGGATGATAAAGCTTCAGGATGACAAAGCTTCAGGATGACAAAGCTTTAGGATGACAAAGCTTCAGGAAGATAAAGCTTCATGAAAGATCCAAGAAGATAAAGATTCAGGAAGACAGATCTCTACGAAGATAAAGCTTCAGGATGACAAAGCTTCAGAAAGGAAGGTAAAGTTCAGCGACTTGACTACCCACCTCGAACGACTTAGCCTGCGGTCGCAGACTGAAGTTATGGGGGGGTAGTTCAATAAGGTAAACAAACAAGAAGGTAAAGGTTTAGGAAGACAGATCTTCAGGAAGGTAAAGGTTCAAGGAGATAAAGATTCAGGAAGGCAAAGATTTAGGAAGATAAAGCTTCAGAAAGGTAAAGCTTCAGAATGATAAAGCTTCAGGATGATAAGATTCAGGAAGAAAAAGCTTCAGTATGACAGAGCTTCAGGAAAGATTCGGAATGATAAAGCTTCAGATAAATAAAGCTTCAGAATGGTAAAGCTTCAGAAACGTAAACAGGAAGGTAAAGATTCAGGATGATAAAGCTTCAAGAAAATAAAGCTTCAGGGAGATAAAGCTTCAGAACGACAAAGCTTTAGGATGACAAAGTTTCAGAATGATAAAGCTTCAAGAAGTTAAAGCTTCAGGAAGGTAAAGCTTTAGGAAGGTATGAGGATAAAACCTCTTTAAAAAATCATCAAGTAAGACTCAACACTTTGATGCAAATAGTTTTTTCTATTCTCCTCTGTAAAATTTTTTAACAAACCGATTGTTTGTTCAAAATTTTTTGGGGTAGCTTAAATTTCAAAAAATTAGACCAGTTCTTCCCTCGGAAAAAACTGACACAAACCGATTGTTTGTTCAAGTTTTGGGGGTAACTCTAGTATAAAAAGTAAGATTTATAAGAAACCGAGATATGTCTCGGAAGAAGTTTTTGAGTGAGAAACTTTAAACTTTTTCCAGGTAAAGATGTTCAATTCAGTTTGAAAAATTATGATGTTCTACGGCTAATAAGATAAGGAAAGTGAAAGTCAAAATGTCCAAGGCTTCCATTCATTAACATTGAAATTTTGTTCATTACAAAAAAAAAAAAAATTTGCATGAAAAAGAAAAGATACATTTGAAAAGGAAAGTTCAAGTATTTACAGGTTGAAGCCCCGAGACTCGCTCCGAACTTCGAGATCTCTTTTACACCATCGTCCAGGATACCAAGAGGACCTGACTATCCGCCTCGAACGACTTAGCCCGCGGTCGTGGACTAAAGTTATGGGGGGTAGCTCAACAAAGTTAAAGCTTATGCAAAGAGAAAATCACCGAAGCTACACCAAGCTCTCAGATTAAGATCTCTCATGAGCAGCTCGGACAAAGATACGGGGAGACAACCCCTATAACAAACCATACGGGGATATCACCTCTACAAAAAATAACCAAGTAAGTTCATCGCTTCTAAAAGATTTTTCCCTCCTAGTCCCGGAGGTTGAAACAAAAAGATTTTTTTCCCTCCTAGTCCCAGGGGTTGAAACAAAAAGATTTTTCTCTCCTAGTCATGGAGTTCAAAACAAAAGATTTTTCCCTCCTCAGCTCGGAGGTTAAAACAAAAGATTTTTCCCTCCTGGTCCCGGAGGTCGAAACAAAAAGATTTTTGAAACAAAAGATTTTTCTTACCCTTCTCGGAGTTAACTTACGCAAACCGATTGTTTGTTCAAGTTATTAGAGGATAAGTGAGAATTGATTTGTTATGGAAAAATAAAGAATTCAAACATTACAAAGTTCAAAAATAAAGATATTCATAGGTGAGACCAAGCTAGATAGTGTTCAGATTAGAAGATTCGGTACGCCAAGCACAAAACCTTGGGCCACCAGAAGCCCTTAGTCATTGTAAGTCTCGGACAACCAAAGCCTCAGCGCTAGTCTGAGCCTCTAAAGCCGCCAAGAGAGATTTTTGTGGAAGCGGTCTACGAAGCACTACCGATGAAGAAGTTTTGGTGTTCTCTCAGAGTGGCATTTCACCACAATCTTTGTGAAATCAACTACATCAATCCGATCCATCCCCTACCGAGAGTAGAAGATCATCTTCACAACTTTGGCCCGACCGACAATATTATGTAGAGGCACTTATGTAGAAGATATTTATGGGAGTTGCTATTAGTACTCCGACAGATCACAAGTGTCCAAGAATTGAATTGCCATCCATCAGGTCGGACACCACTCCAATCCAAAGATTCAAGGCATTATTCGTCATAATTACTTTGAAAGAGGCGGCAATTGTTAGACACAGGTTATGGAAGATCCAGATTCAGAAATTGGATACAGGTTATGGAAGATCCAGATTCAGAAATTGAGGTACTTAATTCTCTTACATTCTAAATTCGAATAAGAGAATTAGGGGGGTAACTGTTGGAGAAATAATTAGCACCAAAGACACGTGGGCCTAAGGTAGTATCGGGGGCCGAGCCCATAGGGTCGGCCCGACCATATCAGACCTAAGTACAAGACCATTCGTTATCTACAAAAAGACGCATATCCCAAACATATCAAGATAGACTTCTATCCCACCAAATATGGGATAAGGTACCTAATAGAATGACATTAGCTAAAGAGAGTGTCATATACAGTTTGGACTCTACTATCCAATTTGAATTTTATGAAGATAAGATTAAAGGCTATGTGATCTAGGACTCAGACTCCTAATCAAATTATGCTCCAAGTATTCTAGCACTTTTATAACTGTAAACTGTGAGCCTATAAATAAGACCACTACGCCAGGTATTTTTGACAGGCAGATTCTCTAAGCTCTGAGATTATTGATACTCTCCAGAAAATAAAATATTTGAACTGACTTAGGCATCGGAGTGGGGGTATGGTCGGCACCCCCACGAGCCGACGAGCCGTTTATTATTTTGCAGATTACGAGGAGAGTTAATTACAAGGAAGGCAACGAATCACAAGACAACACGTCACCGTACCGGAAACTGTACCAACAAGGGTAATTCTGCAGCACACACACTTGCAAAGGAGGCTACGAAGCAGCAAGTTGACATAAGTTGGATAGTAGATTTACCTTCACGTATTAGTAGTACTTTTGTAACTAGGGAACAATCTGGTCCCTAGATCCTCTTGTAGGATCGATTTTTGCCACTGAGTAATGATATATGAGTTACTATCTTGTTCAAAAAAAAAAAAAATTAATCCGAATTTTCAATGACAATAATGGTGATGCATGCTCTTATATGTGCTTTGAACACCCTAAACTTAAGACATTAATGATCTCAATTCTGATGTCTTTTGAACACGCTAAACTTATTGAAGAAGGGATAAATATCCATTAAGAGCACTATTTAAATCTCTGTTAAGAGGAGTAATATCGCAAGTCGAAATTATTAATTGCGACTATTTGATATTTAAATCTTTGTTAATTGCTAATAATTTGGTGCATTGAATTATGTCTGTCATTTCAGAAGAGAAGTTGTTAGGAATATGTTGACTGATGCAAGACATGTTTGTTGTTAGGTGACATCCAAACGTGCATTAATGTAATGATAACTTCTCTAATAAAGCCTTCTGGATCCATGACTATCTTTCTAGAAAGAACAAAATGGTTGGAGGGGCATTCCTGTATCTTTCGTTTCTAATTTAAGATCGAGGAGAAATTTTTTCATAAATCATAGCAATTATCCAAAATATGGAATTACAATTAAGTATTTCGTTAAGATGATTCAGACTTCTTTGGCTTCTTGAAATGGTATATCATATATGGGCTTCAACTCATTAAGATTCTTGGATTTGATGTATTACCGGTTAAGAAAATAGAAGAGAAAACTTATAAAAATTAAGACAATAGAGCTGTGTTGCCAACTTAATTAAATATATTTTTATTTACTATTTTCTGATCATGAATTAATTAAATCACTTATTTAATATATGGTGGTTTAAGAAATGTTAAGATTAACTAGAGGCATGCCTTATATATATAGAGGGACATAAAATTTTTACTGCAAAGAAATGCACTGTAAAGAGGGACATTAAATTTTTAAAGGCCGGGCGTACGTGTATGTGAAATATCAGTTGACGAGATCTGCATGCTGCATATATGGTAAGTTTCCAAATTAAATAAACACGTACATTGTTATTAAATTAATATGAAATATTTGTTCGCGTTGTAGATAGTACTGTGTGGAACTTTTTTTAATTTTTCAGAATTTTTCAGATAATCTACCTTTTATGTTACAAACACATATACATACAATACAATCGCGTTTTTTTTTTCTTCTGTTTATTTATTTTTTTTTTTTTAATGAGAGTGCCAAGAGCAGTAGTGCGCGCTCATGAACTAATTATGCAGTGCATGTGAAGCAATGTCACATATATATATATATAGTGAAATAAAGTTTTGGCTCTACTGTCGCATATGAACATCCGTACCGACTAATATATAAGACATAAACCCTAATTTGTCGCGTTCCATTGTTATGTGCTTCCTTTTCGTTTACAGAAAACAGGGTTGGAGAATCTCCTTGGCACTCAGCTGGTAGGTTGATCAAAGACACAAAACCCCACAAATCTTTTCCCCTTTTTTCTTGACAGTGAATACCTTCCCCACACTCACAAACTTCTTTTCTTTTACATGATTGTGATGCCTTTCCAGTTTTGTCAGTTGCTTCCTTACGCTAGAGAATATTTTCTTTTGGCACTAAGCTTGTAATTAGCTGATCCAAAACACAAAACCCCACAAATCTTTTTTACCTTTTTGCTGACAGTGAATATATACGTACCTGCCACACATATACAAATTAACTTCTTTTGTTTTGCATGATTGATCCAAAATTGAGACTGTGATCCTTTACCTGCAGTGTTTGTCACTTGGCGATCACCCCCACAAATTAACCTCCTTGGTCCTTTTCCTTTCCATGATAATATTCTATGACTTTATGATCTCTAGTAATGAACAACTTTTCAAGTATATATATATGGGATAATTAACAATGTTGTTATTCTTGTATAACTACAATTTTTCAAAGAAACCGATCGAGGAATTATTTATTTAAGTAACCTTATATATAAAAACTACTAGCATA
>JAJPGS010000437.1:1732500-1990000 GCA_028654335.1 Alnus rubra | reverse complement strand
GTTCATTTAATTTTATTACTACTTTAAGTGTGTCAATGCTTACATTTTTATCTTCATGTTCAATGCGTAGGCGACCTCTGAACGGATGAAGAGGCTGGGGGAGCAGAATGACCTTCCCCATTGTACGGGATCCAAAAGTTATGCCAGATTTAATCACGATGAGGTATGAACAAATATATGTTTATGTTTTTCATATTTGTTGCTAATTGTTTTTCTTTTTCTTTACACTATTTTCTTGCTCTCTGTTTGTTATATATTTCAACTGGATGACGACAGACATGTACATCTGGCACGCCCCCCACTCGCGCCGCGTCGTTCGTGAAGACCCACACAAGGAAGGGCGACACTTACTTGAATGAACGTACACAGGTTCTATGCGTATGCTACTGATCTATTTTACTAATATTTCTAAATTATGTGTGTGATATGGCATTATTCAATATATGAGTATTTCATGTTGACGACGTATAGGAGAGGATGACACATAGTTTATCCAGTGATCCAGCCGCCACGCAGAGTGTCTCAGCAGACACGGTGCGTTGGGCACCGAACGACGCGTATGAACAGGCGGTTGGGAGGCCTGAGTACGCGAGGAGGGTTCAGCAGGTTGGGCCGAACGTTACTCCTGTCCGGGGGACATGTTTCTCATACAGGTCTCGCTCACAAGGGGGACCATCTGAGGGCACATCTCGGGATTGGGCCAAACACGCCCGAAAGATGGAAGAAATGCAAGCGGAGCTACGGGCTGAGCGAGAGAGGAATGACGCGTTGGAGCAGTGCATGCGACAGTTCGACGCCATGGAGCAGCGCATGCGACAATTCGAGGTCTTCATGTCCTCAATGGGAGTATCACAACTATGTCTTGGTGCTCAGTCTTCACCTGCAAACGTAGGTAGTACGTCGTCTGTTAGTAGTGCATCTGCAGGTATGATTTATATTGTGTATATGACAAAATTAATTTTAATTTGTTTTCATTACCCCTTTAAATTTGCAAGTAATATTATGTACTTTAATTGTCTATATTACTTGCAGGTAATGCGACAACGGTTGGTATGTTGTCGCCTATTGGATGACGGCTGAGCCAGCACTCCCCTGTCGCTACACCATCGCCCGCTACACCATCGCCTGCTACACCATCCCTTGCGCAGCAATTGCCGGTTGGCGAGAGAACACGCCTGGGACGGTACCTCGTGATTCGCAGGGACGCCCTTCGGATTTGTAGATATTTTGTGTAATTATTTTTTGTTATTAACGAATATGTTTATTTTTTGTAATTATTTTTTGTTTGTAAAGATTTGCGTAGTTAACAAATAGGTTATTAATTATTGGTTTGTGTAATTTGATTTTGTGATATTTTTGGGTAAAATAAATATTGCATTATTTGTGGTTGGAAATAAGAAAATTAAAAAAATAATTAATTAATTAACCAAAACAAATTTAAAAAAACAATAACAAAACTAAATTGAAAAACAAATTTTAAAAAAAAAATTAAATTGTATTTTTTATTTAATTCTTTACTTGTATTTTTAATTTAATTTAAAAATACAATTAAAGAATTAAATAAAAAATACAATTTTAATTTTTTTTTTTTTTAAAAAAAAACAAAATAGACACGTGTATCTTCATACACGTGTCTGACAGTCAGACACGTGTAATAAAATACACGTGTCTATCAGTCAGACACGTGTATGAAGTCTAACTGTCAGACACGTGTATCTTCATACACGTGTCGAAGCTGCCACGTGTATTAGTATACACGCGGCAATTTGGTCAGTTAGTCACTTTCAGATCCAACACGAGTCTTACACGTGGCCATGCACACGTGGCGAACAGTTTGCCATGTGTACTGTGTCCATATACGTGGCAAACTATAAGTGGCCAAATGCCACTATTTTTGTAGTGATTTTTACTCATTTCATACTCGCCATAAACAGTACACAGTAGAGCTCAAAATGAGTCTACAATTTGTCCCCATCAAGCTTTTATTCTTCCAATTTTGGCAACCTTCATCAATCAGATCACTCCAACTGGTAGATAGATTCAACAAACCACACCATGTTAGAAATAATCAACATATTATTCTTTAGGCTAACATGCGCAGCGGAAAAAACAAAATAGTTTTAGGCTTACCTCTAGCCATATTTGCTCAAGCGTCTCCACGATCCATCTGAAGAACAAGAAAATATTATTTGAGGGATCTTCTAACCTATGCCTATGACTGTATTGCCGTACTGATGGTGTACACAGGCTGTTTATTTATAGGCTAGGTCAGGGACCCTCAAATATGGTAAGTACCGTATTGTTCCTCCCATCAAGGAAACAATATTATTAATTGATTTTAAATCAATTAAACGATTCCATTACGGTAATCTAAATTAATTAATTTACCTAACCGTAATACCGTATATTATATTTATAATAAATATAATAAACACTGTATATGTGGCATATAGGTCATATATGGAGACAATATCTAACATTCCCCCACTCAGATAAGAAATGTTTCACACGAATCATGGCGGTAAAACCATTATAAAATTAGGTCGTCCCTTCCATGTATCACGATGTAAAACACTCCTTACATGAGTACCTTATGGATAATCAAGCTTTATGAATGAACTTCCTATAAGTCATTCGGGTCCAACTTTATTTATCCTCATGGATAAAATAACAAATGTGCACAAAAAATCTTTATTATAATAACTTTATGTCTATAGACCAAAAAGAGACAAACCAAGCGAAAATGAATTAATGAGTCTCATATATTCCGCATGACTTTATTCTTTCTTTACCGGTAAACTTTAAGTCATGGGATCCGCAATCATTAATTCAGTACTTATATGCTCAATAGACCCTTTATGTCTCTTAATGTTATCTCTCGTACTGAGATACTTGATGTCGATTTACTTCTACTTCTACTCTTTATTCTTATAAAAGAAGATTATAGTAGAATTACCGCAGAATATCTTTATGGTCTAACTGTAAAATCGACAAGATTGAGACTTTCAACAAATGTCTCAACCATCATGCCTGTGTACTAAATTCATAGCGTGACTTTTAGCTTTCTTGGTAGACGTAGCAACAATAGTCTGCATACTGCATCTCTAGGATATATCCTTCAATAAAAAGATATATACCCTAAAGTAGACTTTTTACTATCTACACAATCAGCAAAACTCAAATCTGAACAACTAACCACCTTCAAATGGAAAGTGTATCCTTAGGTTAAGTTGTACTTCTTGGTTCCTTGCATATACCGCAAGACTTTATTTGCAGCACTTTATTGACTCAATATATTTATTGTCAGTCATATGGTTATGTATAATGCAGACACTCAAAACTTTTCATCTGCCCTTATTCCAATACCTTTTGGGACGTTAAGCTGTATTTAATTGATCCCTCTTAATTGCTACTGAAGGTGCATAATCCTTCATTCTAAATCTTCCCAAAACTTTTTCAATGTAGGCCTTCCGAGACAATGTTAATATTCTTTATGTCTCTGTGAATCTCTATGTCAAAAGACATAAAAGATTTCACCCAAATCCTTCATTTCAAAGTTTTGTGAACTTTATGTAGCAAACCTAAATCACCACTTGCAAAAATAATATCTACATATAGGACTAGAAAGATTATTGTACTCCCACTGACCTTAAGGTATATATACTAATCAAGGTTTTCAATTACCTTGTAAAAAGTATATCACCGATGAGAGATCTATCATAGCCCATAAATAGAATTCTTTAATTTGCAAGCTTTCTGACTGTTATTTATAAAACCTTTTGATTGTTTCATGTAAACCTCGTCTTTAAGATCCTCATTCAGAAAAGTTGTTTTCGCATCCATTTGATGTAGCTCTAGATCAAAAATAGGCTACTAATGCTATGATCATCTTGATGAACCATCCTTAGACACTGGAGAGAATGTTTCACGATAATCAATTCCTTCCTTATGAGTAAAACCATTGGCTACGAGCCTAGCTCGACCCTTTAGCCATGGACTTAACTCTCATTTCATGGCATTGAATCTCAATGTGGAGTTTTCTCCACTCATAGCATGTGAAAACAAATTTTGATCATCTTTATGTCCAATGTTAATATCAGACTCTGGGAGATATACAACATGATCACTAAGAATTGTTGATCTCTTTATTCTATAGGATTTTCTTAATTCTACTTCCTCTGCATTTTTGCAATGGGAGAATAGACTTTTGAACCTGTTCTGTATGAGTTGGTTGTCCTAGAAATGATTGTGGCTCAGGATAATCAATCTGATTTTCCCTGAATACAATCAATCATCCTCTATGAGGAGGAGATTTGGCCAACTCTAGTGCTTTCTCAAATTTCAATTTGTGTGAATGAGCACTCCCACTAGGTTCTGCATCCTCTAGAAATTTTGCAATCAACAACTCTAGGATTATATGAAGGATAATAAAACATTAAAACCCTTTAAAGTTTACTAGATAGCTTATAAAAAGATCCACTGGTTGTCCTTGAATCTAATTTCCTAAGGCGAGGATTATAAATCCTCTCTTTAGCAAGGCAACCCCATATGTGTAAATAATTTAAACTAAGCTTCCATCTATTTCATACTTTAAAAGGTGTCTTAAGGACAACCTTAGATGGAATCCTGTTTAACATATACACAACGGTCTTCAAAGCTTTACTCTATAAGGGTAATAACAGATTAGTATTACTAATCATTTCCTTTTGTGTGTACCTACCTTAATACTCTATGCCTACATTAGATCTTCTGATCTTTATATTGTTTCTCTTCTTCTTCCTTATAGGTATTGAAAGCATTCAATACCTCAGCTTTAATATTTAGAAGACAGAGATACATAAACTTTATATGGTCATCACTAAAAGAGATAAAAAAATATCTCTGACCATTTAGGCAGTGAGTATGAAAAGGTCAACACCTTTCAATGTACATGATCTCAAGAATCTCAAAATGCTCTCTTTGGCACCTCTAGTGGTCTTGTTGGTATGCTTTCCCTTATGCAGCCCACACAAGAACCAAAGTCAGTAAATTACCAACTTTTATTTACTGTATGGAGATATATTTCAATCTCCAAAGCCATAACCAGAGCATTTTAAATTCTCAAAGACTCTACTTTACGTCAACATCACTATGCAGAAATAAACAAATAATTTTGTTTCAAAAATTGGGACGTAGGTCAATTTTAAATAGACTTTAAATAAACCCCAACCAATATTCCACCAAAGATAAGAAAAACTTCAAGTTTAAAATAAAATTGAAATTTTTAATTGGCCAAACTAGAAAATAGATTTCAAAAAGATTATGGAATATAAATCATTTTTGAGGTCAAAATTATAACTGAATTTTAAAATTAACCTATAGATCCCAACAAGCTCAAATTATAAACACGTGTTATCCATTTTAAAAAGGACTCTACATTTGTGTTGATAATGTGGATTGTTAAACCATAATCAATCCACAATACATTTGATTGAGTCACTAAAAGAGATTCACGACATACTAGATATGGAGATTATTTTTATTTTAAGTCATTTCTTATACTTCATGCAATCTTTCTTTATATGCCCTTAATTTTCCTTATTGCATGAGAATTATGTATCTTGATTGCCATAATACTTTATTGGCACTTTATTCTCATGCTTTAAGTGTTGGACATGATTGCATTTATTGGTCATTCTCTTGACATGAGTAATCATGTGAACACTTTATGAATTCTCTCATATCCTTGAACACACATGGTTAGAAGTTTATTTACTAACCATTTATTCTTACGTGTGTTACAAGATAAAATTTTACACTTAGAAGAGAAAATTCAAAAATAAAATGACCAATAATGACTTAAAAAATCTCAATCTTTAGGGACTTGAGCTAAACTACAATATCCTTCATTCCCATAATGGAATTAGAAACACTCAAATGAAAAAGTATATTAATCTTTTTCCAGTCAGAAAAATATTACCGTAAAGTATTGAAATATAAAACTACCAAAATAGAGTAATATGAATAGCTGCAGTAACCAATAAAATGAATACTTTAATGCTATGAAGTAACTTTATTTTAAATCAGCCAATGCCAATTTAAATAGTAAATAGTAAATTTCAACCTACCTGTGGGCAAAGGTTGCATCACGCATGAAATTTACTCTTTATCAATAAGACTAAGGCAAATTTAAATATTAAAAAATAAAATTCTCCGTACCTGTGGGCAACCGAAAGAAATTTTACTTTTAATACTAAATTTGTTATCTTACTCTAATTAAGTCATAAAAATAAAAACTTCTCTGCGGGGATAAGTAATTAAATTTATGAATTAATTACAAGACGATGTTAATTTTTCTATATGAAGTTCACGTGTACGATCTTTATGCAATTATTATAAAATCGAGATGCTGTGGCTCTCCCAAAATCATAATAATCACTCTGCAGTTTATGAACATCTAATAAAATTCTTTATGATGTTCTTATGTGTAATCCTGATGTAATTATCATTAAAAAACGGGATGCTGTGGCTCCCCAAAATCATAATGATAATTACGTGTGTGTAATCTTGATGCAATTGTCATTCAAAATTGGGATGCTGTGGCTCTCCCAAAATTATCATGATAATTGCTACTTCATTAACATCTAACAACTTTATAGATGCCCCCTTAATAGCCCCAGGAATATAACAAACCAATACTTAAATGGGGTAAACAGCATTTTCCAAGGTGCAAGCAGATGAGCTCCCAGGAAAGTGAGGGGGGTCACACCGGACACACTTAAATCCCAAGACTTTCCTTGCCAGAACTTTCTCCGACATTGCATTCTTAGATATTACTGTAAACACACCAGTATATATGGTATTGTTAATTATTTTTAGGTCTATAGGCATCAAACAATTTATATATAACAATATAAATTCAACAATTAAAATATATTCCTCAATATATGTATTAAAGAACCAATAATCTTAAAATACAACTCTGTAAATAATAAGTGGAATAAAACTGCAATATGAGGACATAATAAAAAATATAGCCCAATGGTTTAGTGGGTGGCCAAGGCCCTTTACACTTGGTGAACCCAAATTCTAAACCCCACATGAGCCTACTATTTTTTTAATTCTTGATGGGCTACTGAAATGGGTTGCTGTACTGGGCTGATCCATTTGGGTCAACCCACCTAATCGGATTGGGTCTCTATATAGGGCTGGCCCAAAACGGGTCAACCCACTTAAATGGGTCCTCCAATTTTATTTTAATAAAATTGAATTGGGTCAGCCCATTTAAAAACTCTCTTTTTTTCTTTTTTTTTAACTGAATAGGGCCTATTGGGTTTCTGGATCGGGCTGACCCGAATGGGTCAACCCACTTAAAAACCGGGTGGGCAAATGTGTTTAAACCCATGTCATATACCCGATACCCGACCCGGACCGTATTCCTTTACGGGTTGAAATCCTACCCGGTGGCCCAGGCCCTGAAATTAAGTACCAGCCCAAAAAAAACCGACCCGCATTTCTTTATGGGTCGAACTCATAACCCAGATGCCCAAAAATGACCCGAAAACCATAACTCTTGAAACCCGAATACCGACCCGACCCGTCATTTTCTTTTGGGTTGAAACCCTAAAGGCTAGAAGAGTGACCCAGCCGCCGCCCCTATCCGTTCCCCGCCGCCGCCCCTCTCTGCCGCCCCTTATGCGGCGGCCAAGAGAGGCCGCCGCCTTAACGACCACGGCGACCCTTGTGGGTCGCCGTGAACTGGAGAAGCAGCGGCCAAAGGGCCGCTGCTGTCTGGGACAGCGGGAACGGCGACCCAAAGGTCGTCGTTCACTGCACAAGCAGCGGCCTTTCGGCCGCTGCTTAGAATGCTGAAACGGCAACCCAAGGGTCGCCGTTTACCGCAGAGGCAGCGGCCAAGGGGCCGCTGCTCGGGTGCTGGAACGGCGACCCAAGGGTCGCCGTTTCACTGTAGAAGCAGCGGCCTTTCGGCCGCTGCTTGTGGTACCGGAACGGCGACCCAAGGGTCGCCGCTTTTTCTGTAGGGGCACCCGAACGGCAAACCAGTGGGGTTTCTAGCTTGGTTTCCAGCAGGGGCAAAACAGTCATTTTTAACGATGAACAGTAAATCACAGATTAAAACCATGCGTTTCATCACAGTATATAGACAAAAGCAACAACAATCCTCCACAGAGTATTGACAAAACAATAATAAATAAAAATATACTGGATTAAAATTGATAACGCATAAAAAATCATATGCTAAGCAACACGGCATAGAGGCTGGCTCTGATACCACATGTTAGAAATAATCAACATATTATTCTTTAGGCTAACATGCGCAGCGGAAAAAACAAAATAGGTTTAGGCTTACCTCTAGCCATATTTGCTCAAGCGTCTCCACGATCCATCTGAAGAACAAGAAAATATTATTTGAGGGATCTTCTAACCTATGCCTATGACTGTATTGCCGTACTGATGGTGTACACAGGCTGTTTATTTATAGGCTAGGTCAGGGACCCTCAAATATGGTAAGTACCGTATTGTTCCTCCCATCAAGGAAACAATATTATTAATTGATTTTAAATCAATTAAACGATTCCATTACGGTAATCTAAATTAATTAAATTACCTAACCGTAATACCGTATATTATATTTATAATAAATATAATAAACACTGTATATGTGGCATATAGGCCATACATGGAGACAATATCTAACACACCATTGCAAGCAAGTTTTCCAATTCTGAAAGCTAAAACCATGAGAAAAGAAAAGGTAATCTCGGCCCTCGAATCCAGCCCTGCAAAAACCACAGCTTGCATCCTCTTTAAAGCTCCAAGCAAGCAACCCGTCCCAGTAATAGCCTATTATTAATAAGACGACACAACTTCATGATGTCATCTTATTTCCAGTTATAAAGTAATAAGTGGTGAAACATATTTTTTAAAGTTTTCCTTGATAAAGCAAAAGTCGAACTTCGTTGCTTCATATTTTTACACACTTTTAAATAATAATCTAATCGAGAGACAGTGATCCAAGCACGCTGTGTAGTTAATAAAGTTTCTTTTCATGATATTGTTTGCCTAATTAACTCCTTGTGGCAAAGTATATGAACTCGTAATGATTTTGATGCCATCACCTTTTCGTTTGCTAATATGCCCTCCAGCTACGTCACAAATTCTGACTCTTGGAAATCCAAATTGTTTTCAAGTCATGAATACAACAGCTTTTAATATGCTTCTTTTCAACTACTTTGGGCCGTTTCGGGTGCCAGTTTTTGTTTGGGTGTTGAGTTCACATCTTGCGGAGGTATAAGTATAACATTATGAGTGAGTTTGAAATTGTGATTTCGTAAATAAAAAGTACGAATTTAAATTAAAGTGATTTTTTTTTAAAACGCTTAATTTTAAAAGTTAACCTTCGATTTTAAAGGTCAAACTGCGATTTTGCCAAATACTTAACTACGTTTTTAAAAATCACTTTTTTAAATTGCACATTTGAAAATCACAATTTTTAAATCGCACTTTTTTAAATCGCAAACTCAAACAAAAAAATCCTATACAGATCAATTCTAATCTGGTCAAACCTCTTCGCCATAACACTTTAATTTTATATTGAGTTCGTATCATATTCGCATGTCATGCCAAAAATTGACTACAATTATGTCACTCATTGGGTTCGGCCCGTGTCGAATCATAGGTATAACACTATATCAGTTAACCCTAATCCGATTCATTTAATTAAACATGTCAGAATACTTCTTAACCCTAACTCTTTAATTTCATTTTGGATTCGTATCGAGTTCGCGAGTCTTGTAAAAAATTAGCAGCTCTAAGACCACTTCTAACGTGCATCTGATAATAAAATATATGAATACATTCATATATATTCAAACAATTTTTAACTAGTAAAACTTACAAAACAAACTAATAATTACGTACAAATATGAATAGAATTAAGTTAACTCAGGAGATAAAAAGGGGGGAAACCGGTTATCAAACAGAAACGTTGTGTTTCAACTTACCATGTAAACGTGGCATCGGCCCAAATTCTGCATATAAAGATATGCCCACTTCGAATAGTTTAAAGCCCATTGCTTATCTTGCCTGCCCAGCCAATTCAATTTAGAGAGCTTATTAGTTATAAAGCAAAAATTTATCATATAATATTGTTAAGGAAATTCATCAAAACTTCATCGGTTTTTAAAATGGCACTTTAACTCCTTAATTTTTCTTTTTTTTTTCTTTTTTTTATTTTTTACCTTTTTTTTACTTAACTCCTTGTGTCCAAAGCTGATTAAATGACATTAATGAGCTTAATACCTCTTAAGCAATTTTATCATGCCACATGTTAAAAAAAAAATATATATATCAAATATAGAAAGAAATGGTGGAGGAGAAATGCTAGACATCTGAATTTTTTTTTTTTTTTTTCCAAAAGTTAGTTTCCAAATGATATGTCACAATCCCATGAGATTATGACACATTTTTCAAAATGATAGATCACATGAGATTGTGACACATCATTTGAAAACCAACTTTTAGAAAAAAAAATAAAAATAAAATTAAAAATTAAAATTGAGATGTCTAGCATTCCCTATAGTAGAGGGGTTGGAGCCACCCCTCCATTTACCGGAAGGGGCAACCACCCTTTAACAAAATTGAGGTGGCCGCACGCACAAGCCACCCCACAGTTTGGAGTGGTCATGAGAGTTAGCCCCTCAGTTCGGAGTGGCTACTTGACCTACCCCTACATTGAGAAGTATGTGTAACGCCCCCAAAATTAATTAACTGATAATTAACTTGAAGTGTCAACATAATCACCTCGAGCCTATCTAACAAATAAATAACCCGAAGAGATTACGTATACTCCTAAAGATCATAATGCAAAGCAGCGAATATATATACACACATAAATGGTAAAATGGGGACATTGCAATCCCAATAATAAATCAGTAAGGCACACTAACTAAATTGAAAGATTGAAAAAATATTATAAAGGGTAGTAGATTGAGATGGAGGTAGGTGTAGTCTTTCCCTACTTATATGTCTATTAAACAAACTTGAATGACTCCTATGTCCCTTAAAATCTATATTTTTTTATAAGATGGACCTTTGAAAGTTAGGGTTAAATGTTTTTTTGGTACATGTGGTAAGGGTCATTATCAAGTGGTTATTTTGGTTTCAAAAAGTATCATAAGTAGTACCTCTAGTGAACCAAAATACCAACTTGGTACTTCCACCTAAGTTTCATCCAATTTTTTAACAGAGCTCCACATCACCGAGCGTAAAAACACAACACGTGTCCCTTGCGTCACATATGGCAGCTAAGTCAGCATATTCTATGATGTGGCACTATATCGCATAGGAAAATGTTAGATTTACAACACCAATACAATAACTGCACAACAATCCCTCACATGAGAGTGGGTCCCACACATGGGGGTCCACCCTCATGTGATGGGTTGTTGTGATGGTATAGTGCAAGAATCAAATCCTTATCGCATATGGTATTTGTGGTATTGACGCCACGTCAAAAAAAAATATTAAAAAATCTCTTAAATTGTAAAAATGTCCCAACTCAGGTGAAAATCTATTCATCCTTTCTCCCCAAATTGATCAACCCTAGTTTTCATCAATTAGGGAAGATGAATGGTTAAAGGAATAAACCAGACCTACTTAGAGACATTCTTGTGATTTGGGAAGATAAAATAAAAGCATAAGATGCTGAGACAGATTCGGTCGATTGGGAAGAAGAATGGGAAAAACGATTTAGGTTTTATATCTGTCCTCGCTATTTTCTTGTGTAATGTTTTAGATCTTTGCTAAAGCTAGGTGAGTTTTTGAGCTTGAATAAGATAAAAAAAATTGTGGGTATTTATAATTTTCGTGATTTTCTTGAGAAAATTGGGTAGATTAATTTATGAGTTTTTTTGCATGACAATGAAATGGCCAGTGATTTCGTTTTTCCAGGATTGGGCAAAAAGGGTCATATTGCTCGAGTATTGACCCAAATGGGTTCAGGTTTTTGTGGGTAGATTTAATTGGGTTGTTCTTCTAGTCTTTTTCAGTGAATGTTCCCTCCTCTACACCGAGTGGGTGTGAATATTTTCCCTCTAAGCTTCTCTAAAATGGCCGAATATGGGGGATTGGTTGCTTGTAAATAATTTCTTGAGTTTTCTTTTATTCAACTAAAGGCTTGAGAGGGATTTTTTTTTTGTTTTTATAATTTTTTTTTTGGTTTCGGTTCCTTATGGCTGATTAAGTTTAGTTCTTTCATTTTTGGGTCTTTCTTGTTTCCTGTAGCCGGATGGGAGATGGGAGTCCAAACTTGAGTTTAAAATCTAGGATCTTTGCTTCTGTGTTGAAGGTTTGTGTATGCAGTTTTTACACTGACGTCTTTCTAATGTTAGAGATGGTTGAATCATTGTCGTCTGGTTTAGGAATAAAGGAAATAAAACGTACCTACTTAGAGAGATTCGAGCACTTTGGAAAGATAACGTAAATACACAAGTTACTGAGTACTGAGACAGATTCGGTCAATTGGGGAAGATGAATGTGGAAAACGAAGCTCCTGAAAAGTTTCGGTATGATTTTTGGAGAAAATGAAAATTATGGTTGTCATGACCCTTTTTTATTTTTTTATACAAAGCGGAATCATAACAATGGCATGGCAATTAGTTATTAAGCCATCATTAACCTAATACATCTCATAACATATGCGTAATATATAAGAGATAATAAATGCAGTGGAAACTAAATTTCATAACTAAAATAAGTAAATACAACATCACAGCCATACATCTATCTATCAATATCAAGCTTAATCAAATATTATTTTCATCAAAAGAATGGTTATACAAAATAAATATCATATGCGACACAAGCCATGTATATATATACTTGTCCCAACAAAAGGTGGACTATTCATAATCCGACCAACATACAACTAATGCGATGAGCCTCAGTCGTAGTATCCCAAGTATAATGCCACTGGGTCATCATCAACGTCAGCGGTACCTGCATCTAAAACATCAACATCTACACGATCGTGGTGGTAGCCACGTTTGCATTGGTGGAAGTATGAGTTCACTAACTCAATAGTATAAAAACTTACTAGGTTTTCACAATAAGCCAATTGATAAGTGTTGAATGTTACACATTCTAACCCCTTAATTTACGTATGTTAATCTCTTAGTTTTGTTATAGTTTAATGTTTTATGTTATTTTTGTGTTTTCTTACATTTTACAGGTTTTGGAAGAAAATCACTTAAAATCCATCAAATTCAAATTTTAGAACAAGTCTGCAAGAATAAGTTGGCAAACTCACTTTTGAAAAGATTCAACTCCAAATCAATTTTGAATTTGTTTGCTGCAAAAAAGAGAAATCGACAAAAATCAGTTACTTTTGGAAAGATTCCAAAATGAGCATGTCTCTATATTTGATTCATAACTTTTAGCTCAAATATTGGATTGCAATAAAATTAGTGGCGTTGGACAGCTAAGAAAAAAAAAATGTGCCTTAAATAGGTTTTTTCATTTCTAATTCAGACGGTTACTATACAAAAATTGCCCCGCAATATAGAACCAAAAATCTGGACGAATTTAGAATCATTTTCCTTATTGGATTGGATTTTCAATCTCCTACTTGGACTAAGAGACTGATTTATGATCTTTCTTGAATTTCTAGGGCTTTAAGAGTTCTCCTAATCCATATAAATAGGTCTCTAAACATTGAAAACAAACACACAAGCTTTGGGAATGATGAAAGGCTATATAAGGGTTTTCTCTAGTTTTTCTCTTTTCCTTTGTTACATGAGGATGATTTTCATCCAAATTATGTGTATCTAATAGTTTAGTTAGGGCTTAATTGAAGCCTTAATCATGTCTCTTTAAGTGTTTTCAATTTGCCTTGCTACAATTCATATATTGATGTTTAACTTGATTATTTTCGTTTTTCTTGAATTCCTCACATGTTTATGTTTGATCATCATATGCATGTGGTATGGATTTGTTATTTATGTCAATTTAGATGGCCGAGTTCTACGCATAATAGAGTAATGAAAGAACCTCATCATAGGTTCTTGGATTAATCAACATGGAGAACCGGATGTAGATGTCATGCTCTAGGTGATGGAGATCAAGGCACCGCTTCGAAGGATCTCGTTCAAGTATCAATTGGGCCGGTTACGAGAGCACGAGCAAAGAAGTTCAAGGATATGCTCAACGGACTCATCCAAGAGTTATGGGCTCAAGCAAATTCGTGGAGGCCCATTGAGCATGATCCACGTGGGCAACAAAGAATCGTTACCTTGATTCAAGTTCTAGAAGATCCGGTCAAGGCTAAGAATTGGCAAGAAAACAATCGCAGGAAATCTAAACCAAATTGATGCGGAATAAATTGATGGTGGACTGACATGGAAATATGAAGAGTACCATATTTAGAACGATTTCATGCCCTATTTAAGTTAGATATTTAAGTATATTTTGATTTGATATTTCTAAGTTTTCCATAATGGGTTTGTTGCCCAAATAATTGCTTGGACCGCAAGAGATTGCGTAAGGATAAAGAGTTTGCTAGTCTTTTGTAAAGCCTATTTAAGCATGTGGTTGTATAGAAAAAGGGAGACATTGATTATTCATAAAACTTGTGAGGTTTATTCTCTTTGGTTCTTTGAAGAACTACTCGAACTTATCGGAATTTCCCGTGGCGTTCACCTCGACTTATCAAACGGAGTTTCCACCACCGTTTGTGGCGTCTTCCTTATACCGAGGTTCTTGTTTGTCATAAACAACGGGTCGAGGTCTTCCATTCGAATCTGTTCATAGAACGATCATGGATTCCCTTTCGTTGTTGGGTCTCGTTATTCTTGACGGGGAAACATCATTTGGTATCAGAGCTTGGTTTCTAGTTCAGGTTTGCATATCCCTTCACATCACTATTTCGAAATTTTATTTCATTATTCTTAAAAGCTAGTTGCTGATCATCAAAAAAAAAAAAATCATGTCAAAATTCAGATTTGTGATTTTCGCGAATCTTTGCTTTAATTTTTCAGATCTGAAATTTTCAGATTTGAATTCCATTCTTAATTGATTACGCAAATCTTTGCTTTAATTTTTCAGATTTGAAATTTTCAGATTTGAATTCCATTCTTAATTGATTACGCGAATCTTTGCTTTAATTTTTCAGATTTGAAATTTTCAGATTTGAATTCCATTCTTAATTGATTACGCGAATCTTTGCTTTAATATTCAGATCAATAATTTCAAGATTTGGATTTTCTTTCCATATCTGCAACTTCCATCTTTGAATTACATGTCGTTATCAATTGTCCTTTTGTCTATTTCCATGTCCTTGTTGAAATCTGATCAATAATTTCAAGATTTGGATTTTTCTTTCCATATCTACAATTTCCATATTTGATTTACACGTCGCTTTCAATTGTCCTTTGTATAGTTCCATGTCCTTGTTGAAATCTGATCAATCGTTTTTGGCAATTACAATTATTATTGCTGCTTGTGACTAGAAAAAAAAGAAAAAAAAGTTCCGGACAAAAAAAAAAAAAAAAAAAAATCCGGACAAAGAAAAAAAAGTCCAAAAAAAAAAAAATAAATAAATTCACTATTCTGTGCTTCCAAAATTCCAAACTGTCATATTCCTTCTATTTCTAATCTGAAAAATTTCATATCCCTTGTGTTCAAATCTGAAATTCCTTGAGTAGTTCTGGGTGAATTGTTGCTGGAAATTTTGAGTTGTTTGTTTAGTTTCAAAAGAACTAAGAGAGAATTATCGAGTGGAAAAAGGCAAGAGTGGTGAGAACATCAGAGGGTAAAAACCATATTATTTTGAGTGAAACACGAGTGGAGAGTGATCCACCTTCTTGAATGTAAACACGTAAGGGAGTGATTCGTGAGGTTCTTTTTTTTCTTTCTAACCTTGTTTTGCAGCAATCATGTCTCACGATAGTGGTAAGAGCATTGCCGAAGGTGATACAAAATTGGCTGATCCGAAAGTGTTTATGGAGGCCATGATGAGTGAAATGAGGCGTGTGATGAAGATGGAGATGGAGCAGGTTCACGAACGGATAGATCAGATGGAGAATAGACGTGAGGAGCAACCACAAAGCGGTCGTAATTTTCGTAGAAGGGAAAGTGTTCCACCGAGGGAGGAGGATGAAGAGCGTTATGGGTCTGGTTTTGATGAAGAAGAAGATCGGGGTTCCATTGTTAACAATAGGAGACCTGGAGGAAGATTTAGAGAATCTAGGAATCGTGAAGATAACAACTTGGGTGGTATTAAGATGAAGATTCTGTCCTTTCAAGGTAGATTTGATCCTGAGGCATATCTTGAGTGGGAGAAGAAGATGGAGTTCGTGTTTGATTGCCACAACTACTTCGAGACAAAGAAGTTAAAATTAGCCGTGATTGAATTTTCTGAATATGCTATTACTTGGTGGGATCAACTTGTGATAAACAGGAGGCAGAATAGAGAACGCCCAATAGATACATGGGAGGAGATGAAAGTAGTGATGAGAAAGCGGTTCGTTCCAAGTTACTACTACCAAGAGTTGTACAAAAGGCTACAAGGTCTTAGACAAGGGAGTCGAAGTGTAGAGGACTACTACAAGGAGATGGAGATTGCTATGATCCGTGCTAATGTAGAGGAGGATTGGGAGGCTACAATGGCTAGATTTTTACTTGGCTTAAACCGGGAGATCCATGTTAAGGTAGAGATGCAGCATTATGTGGAATTGGAAGATATGGTGCATATGGCTATCAAAGTAGAACAACAACTCAAGAGAGGGAGTGGGACACATGCAGGCCATAACTCTAGTTCTACCTCTTGGAAATCGAGTCATGCCAAGCCGCTGGACAAGTCACAAACGCCCAAACCCGAGCCCAAGTCCGCGACCACTAGCCACGTTCCTCAAGGTAAAACCGAAGCCTCAACCTCTAGGAATCGTGATATTAAATGTTTTAGATGTCAATGGGCCACATAGCAAGTCAATGTCCAAACAAGCAAACCATGGTGTTGCAAGCCAATGGAGAAATTGTGACCGATAATGAAGATTCCGACACCGACAACATGCTGCCATTGGAGGATGTTTCCGATGAGGAGTATTTAGCCCCTGATGCATTGACATTGGTGGCGAGGAGAGCATTGAGCTTGCAAGCAAAAGGAATTGATGAAGTACAGCGGGAGAACATCTTTCACACTAGGTGCTACGTTAAAGACAAGGTATGTAGTGTGATTATTGATGGTGGTAGTTGTACTAATGTTGCAAGCACAATTATGGTGGAGAAATTGGGATTGCCCATGATAAAGCATCCTAGACCGTACAAGTTGCAATGGCTAAATGATAGTGGTGAGATAAGGGTGAACAAGCAAGTGTTAGTTGCATTTCCAATCGGTAAATATGAAGATGAAGTGTTGTGTGATGTAGTACCGATGCAGGCGGGACACTTATTGCTAGGGCGTCCATGGCAGTTCGATAGGCAAGTGAAGCATGATGGCTTTACGAACAAGTACTCTTTTGTACTTAATCAACGATCAATCACTCTTGTACCATTGACACCGCAACAAGTATACGAGGATCAAGTGAGATTACAAAAGGAGAGTGATCAAAAGAAAGAGAGTGAGCAAAGGAAAAGGAGTGAAAAACAGAGAGAGGCCGAGAAAAATGAGAGAGAAAAAGAAAATCAAAGTTCGGCCCTTGAGAGAAAACAAAAGAATTTCTATGCAAAAGTGAGTGAGATCAAGCGGGCAATGTTTTTAAAATATTTGATGATTGTACTTTTGTACAAAAAGGCACTTTTAAACACTAACGAACTTCACCTTGCTTTGCCTAGTTCTATTGTTTCTCTTTTGTAGGAGTACGAGGATGTCTTCCCCGAGGAAATACCACATGGGTTACCTTCAATCCGAGGGATTGAACATCAAATTGATTTTGTTCCCGGTGCAACCATCCCAAACCGACCAACTTATAGGAGCAATCCTGGGGAGACAAAGGAGCTTCAACGGCAGGTAAGTGAATTGTTGGAGAAAGGGCACGTGAGGGAGAGCATAAGCCCATGTGCGGTTCCAGTCTTACTTGTACCTAAGAAGGATGGGACGTGGAGAATGTGCGCTGATTGCCAAGCCATCAACAACATAACGGTAAAGTATCGTCATCCTATCCCACGCTTAGATGATATGTTAGATGAGCTGCATGGTTCTTGCATATTTTCTAAGATTGATTTAAAAAGTGGTTATCATCAAATTAGGATGAAAGAATGAGATGAATGGAAAACCGCCTTTAAAACAAAATATGGTTTGTATGAATGGTTAGTTATGCCTTTTGGTTTGACTAATGCTCCGAGCACCTTTATGAGACTTATGAACCATGTTTTGCGTGCATTTATAGGCAGATTTGTTGTTGTCTATTTTGATGATATACTCATTTATAGCAAGAACATAGACGATCATGTAGTACATTTGAAATCCGTTTTAGATGTGCTAAGGAAAGAAAAGTTGTTTGCTAATTTAAAGAAGTGCACTTTTTACACCGATAAGCTTGTATTTTTGGGATTTGTTGTTAGTGCACAAGGTATACAGGTTGATGAGGAGAAGGTACGAGCAATCCAAGATTGGCCGAGCCCCACAAGTGTAGGTAATGTTCGTAGTTTTCATGGACTTGCTAGTTTCTACCGGCGGTTCGTTAAGGACTTCAATAGCTTAGCCGCACCGCTTACCGAAGTGATCAAGAAGAACGTTAGATTTCGGTGGGGAGAAATAACAAGAAAAAGCATTTCAATTAATCAAAGAGAAAGCTGACTTTGTGAAGCAGATTCATGAGAAAGCAAGACTCAACATTGAGCGAAGAACGGAACAATATGCCACACAAGCCAACAAGGTACGTCGCAACCTGGTTTTTGAACCCGGAGATTGGGTTTGGCTGCATATGAGAAAAGAAAGATTCCCAGCGAAAAGACGTTCCAAATTGCTCCCAAGAGGAGATGGTCCTTTCCAAGTCCTCAAGCGTATCAATGACAACGCTTACAAGCTAGATTTACCTGGTGAGTACAATGTAAGTACCACTTTTAATGTTACTGATTTGAGTCCTTTTGATGTAGTTGATGATTTGAGGGCAAATCCTTTTCAAGAGGAGGGGAATGATGGAAATCAAGGCACCGCTTCGAAGGATCTCGTTCAAGTACCAATTGGGCCGGTTACGAGAGCACGAGCAAAGAAGTTCAAGGATGTGCTCAACGGACTCATCCAAGAGTTATGGGCTCAAGCAAATTCGTGGAGGCCCATTGAGCATGATCCACGTGGGCAACAAAGAATCGTCACCTTGATTCAAGTTCTAGAAGGATCCGGTCAAGGCTAAGAATTGGCAAGAAAACAATCGCAGGAAATCTAAACCAAATTGATGCGGAATAAATTGATGGTGGACTGACATGGAAATATGAAGAGTACCATATTTAGAACGATTTCATGCCCTATTTAAGTTAGATATTTAAGTATATTTTGATTTGATATTTCTAAGTTTTCCATAATGGGTTTGTTGCCCAAATAATTGCTTGGACCGCAAGAGATTGCGTAGGGATAAAGAGTTAGCCTATTTAAGCATGTGGTTGTAAAGAAAAAGGGAGACATTGATTATTCCTAAAACTTGTGAGGTTTATTCTCTTTGGTTCTTTGAAGAACTTGCTTTCCAACCAAATGTGCAAAGCAATTTTAATTTGTCTCCTCACTTACTCAATATGGTTCCACATTATAAAGGCACACCTACAAAGTATCCTTTGCAAAATGCAAAACATCCATGGCTTAAACGCAGAAGGAATAAGGTTAATTCTGTTGCCTTTTTCATTGAAAGATAATGCTAAGCTATGGTTGAATTCTTTGGTTGTAGGGTGTGCATTCACAATTGGGACGACTTGGCCACAAAATTCTTAAAAAAGTTCTTCCCAAACCAAAAGGACTAGGCAATTGAGGAGGGAGATTCATACCTTCCAACAAAAAGATGGAGACCTATTTCTTTGAGGTGTGGGAGCACTTCAATGAGCTACTTCTAACATGCCCACATCATAACCTATCTCAAGATGATCAGGTACAAGCCTTTTATGAAGGTTTAAATGATTCTAACAAAAGTCGTGTAGATTCAGCTTGTGGAGGCTTGCTAATGGAGAAGAATAGCGAGGAGGCCATAGAACTCTTTTAGACTTTAAGCAAGAACTCCCAACAATTCTCATCCCGAGGGAGGCAAGGACTAAAGGAACTGGCGTATATGAAGTGAATATAAATGGTGGAGTCCAAACTCATACGGCTTCCATGGAGAGAAAGCTGGATATGCTGGTGCAAGCCATGACTACTCATCACATCTCTCCACTCAACAGATTGCACTAATTGAGGTATGTGCCATATGTTCCCATTCTGACTACACCACTGAGACTTGCCCCATGTCTTCATTTACAGATCAGGAGCAAGTGAATTATGTGGGCCAAAATAACTATCATCTGAAAAACAATCTATACTCCAACACTTACCATACAGGGTGGCGAAATCACCCCAATCTTCATGGAGTAACAATCAGAATGTGCAGAATCCATAAGGGCAGCAAAGAAACTTCCAGCAGGGAAATAACTATCAAGCTCCACCATAAGTGATCCTACTGAATCCAGAGCCAAAGAAGAATGACACGAAAGTGCTATACTACAACTTTTGACTGTGCAACAATAGACCAATCAAACTATTCAAAGATTGGAGGCCACTACAAGTCAAGCTATTCAAAGACTGTAAGCACAAGTGAGATGGCCAAAGAGCTAAGCGAGAAAGAGGGGCGAATTTTCATCCCAAACCCAATCCAAGAGATCACGAGCAACTCATGGCCATGACAACCCTCAGAAGCGGGACGACCATTGATAACAAGGTGGGAATTGATGAGACCATACCAACATCTCCAACTGAAGCTAAAACTTCGAAGGTAAGCGAAAAGGAGAAGGTGACTTTACTAACCTTTCCCTCAGAGGTTAGTAAAGCCAAAGAAAGAAAAGCAACTTATGGATATTTTTGAGACTTTGGGAAAAGTTGAAATAAACATTCCTTTATTAGATCCAATTTAGCGAATTCCTTCTTATGCTAAATTTTTAAAGGATTGTTGTACTCATAAAAGGAAGTTTCAAGATCATGAAAAAGTTGCTTTAGTAGAAAAGGTAAGTGCGGTGCTATTAAGAAAGTTGCCACCAAAGCTGAAAGATCCAGGTAGTTTCACTATTCCTTGTAGGATTGGTGACCAACTTTTTGATCATTCATTGTTGGATTCGGGAGCAAGTATCAATTTGCTGCCATACACTGTGTATGAGACACTAAGTTTGGGGGAGCTCCAACCAACATCGATCACCTTACAATTGGCACACAGAAGCATTAAAAGACTGAGAGGTATCTTGGAGGATGTCCTAGTAAAGGTAGATCAATTTATCTTACCTATTGATTTCATTGTGCTAGATATGGAAGAATCCCCAATGTCATTTGCCTTTACCTATTATTTTGTGAAGACCATTTATGAGAACTACAAAAACTAAAATTTGTGTGAAAAAGGGTATTGTAAGTATGAAGGTGAATGGGGGAGAAAATAGAGTTCAAGGGTTTATAGGCAAACCCTAGGAGAGAGAGACCAAAGAGAAATGGGGGGAAGTGAGATGGAGAAACTCGCTCCAACAACTTCAATACGAGCCTGTCCGGACAGGCAAGTGGGCTATCCAAACACGCGTGTGCATGGTGCCGCTCTCAGGTATGGCTGTTCAGACACATAAATTGTTCGTTCGGACATGCATAAAAATTGGGACTTATTGGAAGTCCCATCCGTAGGCCGTCCGGACATGGCAGCGGACATGAATCTTCTGCCCAACCCATCCGGACACACAACTTTTGAAATCAACTCTACACGTTTTCTAAGTGTTTTTCATGCACATTTTACCTATTTATTCATTTAATTAGTCTAATTCATATTTTTAGCACTTAACTTATTTTTTGGGCTTTACAATGGTTCCAACGATTTGGGGAGAAAGGATGAATGAGTTTTCATTCCATTTGGAACATTTTTACAATTTAATAATTTTTTTAATATTTTTTCCGGACATGGTGTCAATATCATAAGTACCATATGTGATATAGTGCCACGCTATATAATATTTTGACTTGGCTGTGATATGTGGCACAAGAGACAAGTGTCACGTTTTTACAAGCAATGACATGGAACCCCGTTAAAAAATTATATGGAACCTAAACGGAATTTGTAACACCCAAAGAATTTTATGTCTCTTAAATTCATCTATAAAAATCAATGACAATATTAGAAAGAAATTATTATTTGGATTCTATAGTTGTTTAAGGAATTAAGGAAACTTTCAGAGGGAAGTTATAGGGTAAAAACTGATTTTTACCTTAAAACTTAAAAGGAGCATAACTTGGGCATACGAACTCCAAACAAGTTGATTCAATGCACATTATGCTTATATTTAAACCCTCTATGTAATGGTAGGATTTCAAAATATTTTGGAAAAGTCAAAAATCCAGACCTGAGCGAGAATCACTATCACCGCACAAACAATGTTTTCACTATTATCTTGTTATTTCTAAAATTGGGGCTGACTAAATATGTTTCTTGACATATTAGAACCCATTTTCGTAAATAAATGACTTCTAATTTAGTTCAGTGAAATCCGAATTTAATTTGGATATATTCTCAATTTTAGCCCAAAAAGCAGTGTACTTGATTTTCCAATTGTCGACAAACCTTAAATGTGATGACTCATTTTTTTTTTTTTTTTGAAAACATGCATAAACGGATCATCACAGTGACACGATTATTTGTCACTCAGCCAACATATACTACACATCTCATAATATGCACCTAATATTCAGAGTTACATCTATGCAGCAGATAACATAAAATCAATGTGGAGTGGAACACAAATCAATAGCGGAAACACATCTATAAATACATATCTGTTTACAACAAGAGAGCCATACAAAAGTCTATATGTTTAAGACTTACATAACATTACTCTAAATACATAACAAAGGATGGCTTTACAAAATACAAATGTCACACGGGACACAAGCCATATACAAAAAAACATACAAAATGCGGACTACCCATGAGTCCGAGACATATGACTATCACGAAGTGCTCTAATCATAGCATCCCACACACTAAGCAAACAAGTCATCATTTACATTTGCGGAACCTGCAGCCAAAGCATCAATGTCTACATAGTTGTGGGGTTAACCATATCCTCACAGGTGAAATTATGAGTTCACCGTCTCAATACATAATACTGAGACCTCAGTAGTATAAGACTCACTGATTTTCACAAATAACCAACTTTTCTTTTTATCGTACGTTTACTATAAACATCTATCCTTTTTGTAATGAAAATCCTTCCCTCGAAAATATAACGTAGCTGATAAGGTAAACACCGATATTTCAGAAATACATGAAAGCATACTGTGCAGCTATGAACATATATAGAAGTTCCAGTCATCCCACCTTGGAAGCTTCTACATATAAACCATCTACAACATATTTCTTTTATAATCGGTAACTCAGTCATACATGCACAGGAGTAATCTCAAGCATTCAAGTACTAAGCAGGAAAACAATGGCATCTTGCTCAACCATACAGAGACACCGGCATTTCCAAATATAGGCAACACTGTATCTAAGTACATTACAGCTTAGTGCCTTTGATGCGTCTGTTTAGTTACACATCCACACGAGCAAGCTCTAGCGTACAAGTATGCCTAAATTGGAAACCAAATGGCAGTCTGCCTACCTATACAAAGACACTTGTATTTCCAAATCTAGTAGCGTAAATATTTAAGTACATTGAAGCTCAATGCCTTTAAATCAGTTATGCAATCCAGTCGTAAACATATACATATGCGCTGTTCCCATCAGCCTCATAGGCATATAAATACGTCTAGCATGAAAACTACTATATACAACCATGAAAAACAGTACAACTATCATAAAATAATACTATGCATGCTTGTTGTTCTCTGTTTCTGGTTCTATTTATTAATATGTTATACTACCATGGGACGTGATCTCCCGTTACTCCTTGCCAAATAGCATGGGAAGTGATCCCCCAATACTACCTAACAAGGACAGTGGGACGTGAACTCCCACTTAAATAGTTCAATTACTCCCTGTCAAATATCATGGGGCGTGATTCCCCAGTAATATTCGCCAGGTACGGTGGGACATGATCCCCCACTTAAGGATTGTCTAATTACTCCCTATCAAATACCATGGGACGTAATCTCCCATCAATATTTGCCAGGTACGGTGGGATGTAATCGCCCACTTAAGGATTGTTTGTTCATGTTTCATGCTCATGCTCAAATACTATACAATTAATTTCATGATCATGCCTTTTAACACATGCTTTCCTCATAAAACATAAATAGTTTAACCGTAGCATGCATCAAAACTCATCAAAACATATCTTAAAACGCAATTTCATATTCTTAATCTCAAAAGACATAAACATCATTGACATAATTCAACATACTTGAAATTAATCAAAACATCCAAAACATGTGTTAATCCTATGGCATCAATCCAATTATGTTACAAATATTTTGATGATAACAATTTATATCTTGTTGCTTTAATGTATTTACTTCAAGTATGGTAGTTGCAAGAAATATTCAAGCACACATTCTCAAAGGACCAAAAAGAATCAAAGGCATTTGGAATTTTCAAAGCAAGAAGCCCTTAAGCACTGAAGAACTCAAGATTGAAGAATCTTTATTTTATTAGGGTATTCTTGTAAAGCTCCTATATGATTGAACTCATGAGGCTCTTTACTCTAAACTGACCTTAGGACCCTTCATATATTGCATACATGAGTTTTTGAAATACGAAAATGCATTGGACTCAGGTTTCTTTGAAAAATTAGCTAGCAATAATTCTTGTCTTTGAAAATCTGATTTCAACTTTGAAAAATTAGCTAGCAATAATTCTTATCTTTGAAAATCTGGTTGTAACTTTGAAAAATTAGCTAGCAACAATTTCTGACTTTGTAAATCTGATTGCAAATTTGAAAAATTAGCTAGCAACAATTTTTGACTTTGAAAATGTGATTGCAACTTTGAAAATTAGCTAGCAAAATTCAAATTTTCTTCAACAGTTATATTCTTGCTAGACCTATAAATACATGACCTTAGTTCTCATTTTTATACACTTTAATCAAGTGAGAAATAAACAAGCTTAGAACTCAAAGCATTCTTTATTTTCATATATTCAAGTTCATTTAAGCCTTTCAAGTTCAATTCATACAAGAGTTCTAATGAGAGATATTGTTGTAAAAGCTTTATTTGTATATCTTTATCAAAAAGGAAAATTGTCATTGTGAGAGAAATCTCAAATCCTATCCACAATAAATTGTGTCAAAAGGGTTGGTGTGACCCTTGTGAGGTGTGAAGGAGATTTTCCACCTTGTGAAGAAGAGTGGTGTACTCTTGGTGTGTAAAGGTTTGAACTTCACCTGCAAGGAGTTTGGATTAGTGGATTGAAATCTCAAGTGGTGTGCTTGAGGAGTGGACGTAGGTCAGGTAGACCGAACCACGATAAATCGCCGAGTTTGAATCTCTCTCTCCCTATCTCCTTATTATTGTTCTCACATTTATATTCTCTACATTATACTGCATCTTATATTGTTCTAAATTCTTAATTCAGTATAATTTTTATTAAAAGAAAAGTTTGCCATCAACCCTATTCACCCCCCCTCTAGAGTTGATTATCTGGGAAACAATACGTATTCAACGTATTGTCAATTCGATAAGAAAACAACAATACATTTCATTTCTATAAAATACTTAAAGCATAGTAACATTTTCTCAATGAGTAGAATACTCACCTTGGCTGTGTGGATAACAAGCTCAACTAGGTTCCCTAGACAATGCCTTTCAATGCACCACTATAACTAACACATTAAACAATACTTAGCATTTTGAACTTTAAACAATTTAAATATGCTTGAATTGCTCAAGGTTACACTGTTGGAATACCCACAAGATTTCTAGGGTTCCAAATACATACCCACTAATAAATAACACAAACCCAACTACAATGACATTAACCCATATGGTTTACTTAGGGTTAAACACATAAAAACACCACTTAAACAATTTACCCAAAAGTTAGAGTTTTAGGGAACTTACCAAAATTCACCCAAATGCTACCCAACACTTGGAGAATGTTTAGGAAGCTCCAAATCATGCAAATCCTATAGATTAAACTCAAACACTTTAAGGATGCTTTATACAAATCCTAAAACTTTTTTGGGATTGTTTTCTGCATGGAAAAATTATGATCAACGCAATGGAACTTTCTGAATTCCACTTTCTGAATCGAAAGAGATATGATCAATGATTCAACTATCGATGAGAATCGAAAGAGATATGATTCGTTCTTCATTCGTCGACAAGTCTGGAACTTTCTGAATTTAATTACGAATTTTTTAGGATGCTTTAGACAAGTCCTAAAATTGTTTTGGGATTTTTTATTACATTCTAAAATTGTGATCGACGCAATGGTTCAAAAGGATTCAAGTTTCGATGAGAATCAAAAGAAATATGATCCATTCTTCAGTTGTTGACAGATCTAAAACTTTATGAATTCCAACAGCAAAAGCTGTAATTTTGATTTTTGAGGATGTTTATAAACAACTCCTAAAATTGTTTTGGGATTGTTTTCTGCATGGAAAAATCATGATTGACGAAATGGTGAATCTGAAAGAGATATGATCCGTTCTTCGTTCGTCAATGAATCTGAAATTTTCAGAATTCCAGCAAGAACAATTTTGATTTTGAATTTTTAAGCATGAATGGTGATTGCTTCATGCTTAAAAATTGAAGTGACAATTGATTTCACATATAAAAAGGTTGGTTAACACATTAGAAAAGTCGAAATGGTGTTTTGAATTTTTTTCTCAAGACGTTTCATGATATTTTCTAATGCGAATCAAGTCTGAAATTTTTAATTCCTGGTACATGTAAACTTGTATGTTTTCTTGTTGATACATAATCGAGGAAAAAAAATTCTTTGATTATGGAAGATGTTCTTGATAAAAAAAATAATAATAATAAGGTTACAAGTTGCTTGGATGTGTTTTTTAGAAGCTCTTGGAATTAGATTTCATGTTCTTGAGATAAAAACACATTCAATCAATCTTGTCCAGATTTATGAGTGCATGGTATTCGTGTTGTCAATAATTTGAAAAGAGTTTCATATTATTGAAACATGATTTGCATTCATAAATGTTTTTGGATGCAAAGTGATTTGATCACCATATATGGATTGACATGAGTTTTACTTGTGATCAAGCAAAGGATGAGATCCATCGGTCTTATCTATAACTATGGCATCGCTTTGTTGTGTTGGCCGGCCGCCAGTCTTGGAGTGCAATACCTAAGTTTTCAGAACCTAAGGGGTGGCAAGCCAATGGATTATTTAAGGTTTTCCCAAATCCTAATATTAGTCCATAAATCCTAAAAGTTATGAACAAGGATTCGAATGATGAAACCTAATTAGATTAGGGTTATCATGTCAAGTTTGTATGAAAGGTTTAGGATTAACAATATTTTCCTTAATAGGAGTGGGAGAGGTAAAGCTCCAAGAACCTAAGAGATGACAAATTTTCTCATGGAAGAAGGGTTCGTAATTCTATTATGACTTTTATTTTGAAAAATAATTAGATTAAAGATTCTATTAGATTAGAATGCCTATTTCCCAAAGAGATAAGGAACTTAACATAGTTAGGATCGCTTATAAGATTCGGAAGGTGATTAAATTAGAAAAGCAAGTTGTAAATGTAATATGATTACAATTGTTTTAAAGAAAGCCCATTGGTTTATATGTAATGATAAAGTAAGGGCACCTCGCCTTGGCCATGGGCCCTGCTCCCTTCGGAGGGTGTCTTTACTTTGCAGATTACAAGGTTAGATTTCCTTTAGGGATATAGGAGATGTGGTTATGTATTAAGAACGATCACGCTTCCGTGGAGTTACTTGACAATCACATCAAATCTACTTGATGGTATACACTTGACTAATTTAAGATATTAATCTCCCTTCAAAGCTATGTTATCTTATAGTTAGAGACTAAAGATGAGCGACAAGATGTCAAATCTATGGATGTTGATAATGAGTAAGTTGTCTCGACTAATCGGGTACTTCTCGCCTTGGCCGTGGGCCCTACTCCCTTTGGAGGATGTCCTTTTAATTACAAGACTATATTGTCGTTGCATTATGAATATTATATGTTTTGCTTTGGGTTTTCATATTATATTTCTTTGTTAAATTGATGTATGACTTGATATTGTTCTTTATTCTACAGTTTTTCCATTTGATCCTGTTGTAATGCCATTAGGTCCTACTATTTTAATTACTGCGTCCACTTATAAACAGTGGATACAGAGATTATAATAAATCTATGAGACAAAAAGGGCACAATACAGTGCAAACTCATCCTGCATTAAAGCCACTGATGGTGAAGTAAATAATTACAACTATTGGTTGCATATTAATGATGTAGCAAGAGACTGATGAGAGAAAGAATATGTGATTGATTTCACCAATCACCGCATAACTGATGGAGATCAAGGCACCGCTTCGAAGGATCTCGTTCAAGTACCAATTGGGCCGGTTACGAGAGCACGAGCAAAGAAGTTCAAGGATGTGCTCAACGGACTCATCCAAGAGTTATGGGCTCAAGCAAATTCGGGGAGGCCCATTGAGCATGATCCACGTGGGCAATAAAGAATTGTCATCTTGATTCAAGTTCTAGAAGGATCCGGTCAAGGCTAAGAACTGCTGAGATTGTTCGTTAATTTAGAAGGATCGGATTGCATGACTTATTTTCTTTACCTACCTAAGATCTTTATTTATTTTCTTTCCTTGCTAGGAATTGATTTGGACTTTATTTTCTTTCCTTGCTAGGAATTGATTTGTTTACTTATTAGGATTAGAACTACTTTCTCCGCAAGTAATTTTCTTGTATAAATAGGTGTACCTACCATGTAATGGAGGGGGACATTGATGATTCATAAAAACTTGTGAGGTTTTATTCTCTTTGGTTCTTTGAAGAACTACTCGAACTTATCGGGATTTCCCGTGGCGTTCATCTCGACTTATCAAACGGAATTTCCACCACCGTTTGTGGCGTCTTCCTTATACCGAGGTTCTTGTTTGTCATAAACAACGGGTCGAGGTTTTTCCATTCGAATCTGTCCTTAGAACGGTCTTGGGTTCCCTTTCGTTGTTGGGTCTCGTTATTCTTGACGGGGTTCACATCATTTGGTATCAGAGCTCAGTTTCTAGTTCAGGTTTGCATATCCCTTCACATCACTATTTTGAAATTGTATTTCATTATTCTTAAAAGCCAGTTGCTAATCATCAAAAAAAAAAAAAAAAATCGTGTCAAAATTCAGATTTGTGATTTTCGCGAATCTTTGCTTTAATTTTTCAGATTTGAAATTTTCAGATTTGAATTCCATTCTTAATTGATTACGCGAATCTTTGCTTTAATTTTCAGATCAATAATTTCAAGATTTGGATTTTCTTTCCATATCTGCAACTTCCATCTTTGAATTACATGTCGTTATCAATTGTCCTTTTGTCTATTTCCATGTCCTTGTAGAAATCTGATCAATCGTTTTTGGCAATTACAATTATTATTGCTGCTTGTGACTAAAAAAAAAAAAAATCATTATTATGTGCTTCCAAAATTCCAAACTGTCATATTCCTTCTATTTCTAATTTGAAAATTTCCATATTCCTTGTGTTCAAATCTGAAATTCCTTGAGTAGTTCTGGGTGAATTGTTGCTGGAAATTTTGAGTTGTTTGTTTAGTTTCAAAAGAACTAAGAGAGAATTATCGAGTGGAAAAAGGCAAGAGTGGTGAGAACATCAGAGGGTAAAAGCCATATTATTTTGAGTGAAACACGAGTGGAGAGTGATCCACCTTCTTGAGTGTAAACACGTAAGGGAGTGATTCGTGAGGATTTTTTTTCTTTCTAACCTTTGTTTTGCAGCAATCATGTCTCACGATAGTGGTAAGAGTATTGCCGAAGATGATACAAAATTGGCTGATCCGAAAATGTTTATGGAGGCCATGATGAGTGAGATGAGGCGAGTGATGAAGATGGAGATGGAGCAAATTCACGAACGGATAGATCAGATGGAGAATAGACGTGAGGAGCAACCACAAAACGGTCGTAATTTTCGTAGAAGGGAAAGAGTTCCACCGAGGGAGGAGGATTAAGAGCGTTATGGGTCTGGTTTTGATGAAGAAGAAGATCTGGGTTCCATTGTTAACAATAGGAGACCTGGAGGAAGATTTAGAGAAGATAACAACTCGGGTGGTATTAAGATGAAGATTCCGTCCTTTCAAGGTAGATCTGATCCTGAGGCATATCTTGAATGGGAGAAGAAGATGGAATTCGTGTTTGATTGTCACAACTACTCGGAGACAAAGAAGGTAAAATTAGCTGTGATTGAATTTTCTGAATATGCTTTTACTTGGTGGGATTAGCTTGTGATAAACAGGAGGCGAAATAGAGAACTCCCAATAGACACATGGGAGGAGATGAAAGTAGTGATGAGAAAACGGTTCGTTCCAAGTTACTACTACCGAGAGTTGTACAAAAGGCTACAAGGTCTTAGACAAGGGAGTCGAAGCGTAGAGGATTACTACAAGGAGATGGAGATTGCTATGATCCGCGCTAATGTAGAGGAAGATCGGGAGGCTACAATGGCTAGATTTTTACTTGGCTTAAACCGGGAGATCCATGATAAGGTAGAGATGCAGCATTATGTGGAATTGAAAGATATGGTGCATATGGCTATCAAAGTGGAACAACAACTCAAGAGAGGGAGTGGGACACGTGCAGGCCATAACTCTAGTTCTACCTCTTGGAAATTGAGTCAAGCCAAGCCGCTGGACAAGTCACAAACGCCCAAACCAGAGCCCAAGTCCGTGACCACCAACCACGTTCCTCAAGGTAAAACTGAAGCCTCTACCTCTAGGAATCGTGATATTAAGTGTTTTAGATGTCGAGGCAGGGGCCACATAGCAAGTCAATGTCCAAACAAGCAAGCCATGGTGTTGCAAGCCAATGGAGAAATTGTGACCGATAATGAAGATTCCGACACCGACAACATGCCGCCATTGGAGGATGTTTCCGATGAGGAGTATTTAGCCCCTGACGCATTGACATTGGTGGCGAGAAGAGCATTGAGCTTGCAAGCAAAAGGAGTTGATGAAGTACAGCGGGAGAACATCTTTCACACAAGGTGCTACGTTAAAGACAAGGTATGTAGTGTGATTATTGATGGTGGTAGTTGTACTAATGTTGCAAGCACAATTATGGTGGAGAAATTGGGATTGCCCATGATAAAACATCCTAGACCGTACAAGTTGCAATGGCTAAATGATAGTGGTGAGATAAGGGTGAACAAGCAAGTGTTAGTTGCATTTCGAATCGGTAAATATGAAGATGAAGTGTTGTGTGATGTAGTACCGATGCAGGCGGGACACTTATTGCGAGGGCGTCCATGGTAATTCGATAGGCAAGTGAAGCATGATGGCTTTACGAACAAGTACTCTTTTGTACTTAATCAACGATCAATCACTCTTGTACCATTGACACCGCAGCAAGTATACGAGTATCAAGTGAGATTACAAAAGGAGAGTGATCAAAAGAAAGAGAGTGATCAAAAGAAAAAGAGTGAAAAACAGAGAGAGGCCGAGAAAAAGGAGAGAGAGAAAGAAAATCAAAGTTCGGCCCTTGAGAGAAAATCAGAGAGAAAACAAAAGAATTTTTATGCAAAAGTGAGTGAAATCAAGCGGGCAATGTTTTCAAAACAGCCGATGATTGTACTTTTGTACAAAGAGGCACTTTTAAACAATAACGAACTTGACCTTGCTTTGCCTAGTTCTATTGTTTCTCTTTTGCAGGAGTACGAGGATGTCTTCCCCGAGGAAACACCACATGGGTTACCTCCAATCCGAGGGATTGAACATCAAATTGATTTAGTTCCCGGTGCAACCATCCCAAACCGACCAGCTTATAGGAGCAATCCCGAGGAGACAAAGGAGCTTCAACGGCAGGTAAGTGAATTGTTGGAGAAAGGGCACGTGAGGGAGAGCATGAGCCCATGTGCGGTTCCGGTCTTACTTGTACCTAAGACGGATGGGACGTGGAGAATGTGCGTTGATTGCCGAGCCATCAACAACATAACGGTAAAGTATCGTCATCCTATCCCACGCTTAGATGATATGTTAGATGAGCTGCATGGTTCTTGCATATTTTCTAAGATTGATTTAAAAAGTGGTTATCATCAAATTAGGATAAAAGAAGGAGATGAATGGAAAACTGCCTTTAAAACAAAATATGGTTTGTATGAATGGTTAGTTATGCCTTTTGGTTTGACTAATGCTCCGAGCACCTTTATGAGACTTATGAACCATGTTTTGCGTGCATTTATAGGCAGATTTGTTGTTGTCTATTTTGATGATATACTCATTTATAGCAAAAACATAGACGATCATGTAGTACATTTGAAATCCGTTTTAGATGTGCTAAGGAAAGAAAAGTTGTTTGCTAATTTAAAGAAGTGCACTTTTTACACCGATAAGCTTGTACTTTTGGGATTTGTTGTTAGTGCACAAGGTATACAGGTTGATGAAGAGAAGGTACGTGCAATCCAAGATTGGCCGAGCCCCACAAGTGTTGGTAATGTTCGTAGTTTTCATGGACTTGCTAGTTTCTACCGGCGATTCGTGAGAGACTTCAGTAGCATAGCCGCACCGCTTACGGAAGTGATCAAGAAGAACGTTGGATTTCGGTGGGGAGAAGAACAAGAGAAAGCATTTCAATTAATCAAAGAGAAGCTGACTAACGCACCTTTGTTGTCTTTACCTAACTTTTCGAAAACATTTGAAATTGAATGTGATGCTTCAGGTATTGGTATAGGTGCCGTTCTTATGCAAGAAGGACGACCAATTGCTTACTTCAGCGAGAAACTCAGCGGGGCAGCCTTAAACTACCCAACTTATGATAAGGAGTTGTATGCATTGGTTCGGGCTTTAGAGACGTGGCAACACTATCTATAGCCTAAGGAGTTCGTGATTCACACCGATCATGAGTCCTTGAAACACTTGAAGGGCCAACACAAGCTAAACAAAAGACATGCGCGATGGGTGGAGTTCATAGAGACGTTTCCATACGTCATTCGGTACAAGCAAGGTAAGGAGAATGTAGTCGCCGATGCACTTTCTCGCAGGTATGCCTTACTCTCCACACTTGATGCAAAATTGCTTGGTTTTGAACACATTAAAGAATTATATGCTGAAGACCACGAATTTTGTGAGGAATATCGAGCTTGTGAGAAAATCGCCTCTGGTAAGTTCTTTAGACTTGATGGATTCCTATTTCGAGAAAATAAGCTATGCGTGCCTAATTGTTCTATGAGGGAGTTATTAGTGCAGGAATCACATGGTGGGGGATTAATGGGACATTTTGGAGTTGCAAAGACTTTGGCTATTTTGCAGGAACACTTCTATTGGCCTCACATGAAGCGAGATGTCGAACGGATTTGTGGTAGATGTGTCACATGTAGGCAAGCTAAATCCAAAGTGCAGCCCAACGGTTTGTATACTCCTTTACCAATTCCTAGTGAGCCTTGGATTGATATTTCAATGGATTTTGTGTTAGGATTGCCTAGGACTAAACATGGAAGAGATTCAGTTTTTGTGGTCGTGGATAGATTTTCTAAAATGGCACATTTTATTCCATGTCACAAAACGGATGATGCTTCGCATGTTGCTGATTTGTTCTTTAGAGAGATTGTGAGATTACATGGCATGCCTAAGACAATTGTTTCGGATAGAGATGCTAAGTTCTTGAGCTATTTTTGGAAGACTTTGTGGTGTAAGCTAGGTACTAAGCTATTGTTTTCCACTACTTGTCATCCACAAACTGATGGTCAAACTGAAGTAGTAAATAGGACTTTGTCTACTCTATTAAGGGCAATCATTAGAAAGAACATCAAAACATGGGAAGAATGTTTACCACATGTTGAGTTTGCATATAATAGAGCTGTTCATTCTGCTACCAAATTTTCGCCATTTGAAATTGTGTATGGGTTTAATCCTTTAACTCCATTGGATTTGTCTCCTTTACCTTTGACGGAGCACATTAATTTAGATGGTAAAAAGAAAGCTGACTTTGTGAAGCAGATTCATGAGAAAGCAAGACTCAACATTGAGCGAAGAACGGAACAATATGCCACACAAGCCAACAAGGGACGTCGCAACCTGGTTTTTGAACCCAGAGATTGGGTTTGGCTGCATATGAGAAAAGAAAGAGTCCCGGTGAAAAGACGTTCCAAATTGCTCCCAAGAGGAGATGGCCCTTTTCAAGTCCTCGAGCGTATCAATGACAACGCTTACAAGCTAGATTTACCTGGTGAGTACAATGTAAGTACCACTTTTAATGTTACTGATTTGAGTCCTTTTGATGTAGGTGATGATTTGAGGGCAAATCCTTTTCAAGAGGAGGGGAATGATGGAGATCAAGGCACCGCTTCGAAGGATCTCGTTCAAGTACCAATTGGGCCGGTTACGAGAGCACGAGCAAAGAAGTTCAAGGATGTGCTCAACGGACTCATCCAAGAGTTATGGGCTCAAGCAAATTCGGGGAGGCCCATTGAGCATGATCCACGTGGGCAACAAAGAATTGTCACCTTGATTCAAGTTCTAGAAGGATCCGGTCAAGGCTAAGAACTGCTGAGATTGTTCGTTAATTTAGAAGGATCGGATTGCATGACTTATTTTCTTTACCTACCTAAGATCTTTATTTATTTTCTTTCCTTGCTAGGAATTGATTTGGACTTTATTTTCTTTCCTTGCTAGGAATTGATTTGTTTACTTATTAGGATTAGAACTACTTTCTCCGCAAGTAATTTTCTTGTATAAATAGGTGTACCTACCATGTAATGGAGGGGGACATTGATGATTCATAAAAACTTGTGAGGTTTTATTCTCTTTGGTTCTTTGAAGAACTACTCGAACTTATCGGGATTTCCCGTGGCGTTCATCTCGACTTATCAAACGGAATTTCCACCACCGTTTGTGGCGTCTTCCTTATACCGAGGTTCTTGTTTGTCATAAACAACGGGTCGAGTTTTTTCCATTCGAATCTGTCCTTACGTTGTCTTGGGTTCCCTTTCGTTGTTGGGTCTCGTTATTCTTGACGGGGTTCACATCAATAACAATTGTCAATCATAAATTAACAAGGAAAATTCATACTATGCATGATATATGGCTCGTCTCACTCGAGTAGTCAAGAAATTACCTCTAAAGAATAAGTATAATCCATCTTCGGTTAGCACGGATCGTTCACCTAACCATTAAAATGTGGTACGACCCGTCTTCCCTAGGTATGGATTAACTACATCTTTAATAGGATACACACAATCAATGGAATAGTATAACCCATTTTCGGTTGGTACGAACTGTCTACCTAAATTACACTAAACTAGGGTGTGGTATAATTCATCTTCCTTAGGCATGGCCTATTTAGCCATCTTGATCATATATCAATTAAAACCGTTGTATAACAATGATTCACATAATCACAGAAAATATGAAGGATTGAGTTCAATCAATATAAAAGACTTTCTAAGACAAGATAAGATATTCATAATGATTGAATATAAACATTAAGATCAATTCTCACAGTTATACAACCGTCATGCATCTAGAAAATCTCAAATTAAAATACAACTAAATCATTGTCACTTGGAAAGGGCTACATCAACACCCTATTATAAATTTAGCTGCTCATCGTGGTACTGGGATGGCCTCCTACCATGTTCTTCTCCTCTTCAACTTGTCAAGCCTCCAAGAAGAATTTTCTGCTTAAAGCTAAGTACACATTCTCTTAAAACTTAGCGGTCTATTTATAGAGATTATGAGAGGCCTAATAGCCCTAGGAATCCAAGAAAAATTGGAACTTAGTCTCTTACACCAAGTAGGAGATTGAAACTTCAATCAAAGTAGGAAAAGGATTCCAAATTCATCCAGATTTGCAGTCTTTTATTGCGGGAAGTTTTTGGCATAGTAAACATCCGCATTAAGAAAAAGCTATTTCAAATATATTTGTTGTATATTTTATTATCTTTCGAACGCCACCAATATTATTGATATCCAAGATCTGAGCAGAAAGTTATGTTCAAAACACTAAGACGTATGCGGAATCCAAATTTGAATCAAAGCCGATTTTGACTCTTATTGGAGAAATTCTGATTTAATTAGTCTCTTGATTTGATTAAACTTAACCACAACATATAAGTCTTCTATTATGATTAATTAAGCTTGAGCATATCTTCTAAGTCTTCTCAAAGTGTGTTTTAAGCCCAAAATCAATGGAATTAATTGCATCTTTATTTAAAACCTAAAAAACAATAAAACAACACAAAATCAAACAAATAACAATGCTAAGGAATTAATATATGGAAGTTAAGGAGCTTGAATGTGCAACATTCGGCGTTTATCACAACCCCAAACTTACATATTGCTAGTCCCTTAGCAATTGAAAATAGAAAATAAATTGGAAAACAAGAAGATAAATCTTTTTTTCATGGGATGTGCGATTGCATTTAGCGTATGCAACAAGCTTTTTAAACCCCTAACACTCCCTAGTGGACGAGTGAAGTCTCTCGTGAGGGTTTGCCAGAGATGATACCCATAAACATTATGCAAGATCATGTTATTCGTAAAATTAAAGTGTCACAAAAACAATGATTCTCATTCATTAGCAAGTTTAACAAAACAAACTCCATCTTCACAATTTCAGGGAATTAAAAATTAAGCAACTAACATGGCATTATGGCATATCACAAGATTCAATTAGTGTATAGTGAACTTAACACATAGTCATGAGGTTTCCAAAACTAATTTCAATCATGAATGGTTCAATACTCAAAATTTGTTGGAACCCCATTAGATAAATGATATGAACTCCACCAACAAATGTGATGAAACCCGATAGCAATGATGGTTTGAAACCCCAAGATCGTGTAGACAAGAATTGTCGAGGCTTGACCCGTCACCTAACTAGATGAGAAACCAAGACTACGAAGGATTGAAACGCCACACCAAGAATCTGAATCTCTTCAAGAATCAAGGTGATAAGTTTGGTTGTTTGAACGCCACAAGATTAACTTGATAAGCTCAAGAAGTTCTTTTAGGAACAAAGAAGAACACAAGACCTCACAATAATAATTTTCTGAAAACAAAAATCTATCTCTTACAAAATTCGTAATGCCCATCTATATACTTGGAACAACCCTCCAAGAATAGGAAAAGTCTTAACTATAGCTTTAAAAGCAACACAAGTGCCAACATAAACAAGTCCCCACATTTTTAGGTCTCTTTGGACTTCTAGAGGCAGCCAAAATAACTGAATGACTAAATTCATAACCAGCCAAGACCAAGTTCATTCTCCTATTTAATATCCTTGAAACTCAACAAGTTTACACCCTTTAATGGTCAAACCATGCTAGTCACGTTTTTGCATGCTAATTATCCTCTTCAATTGCTTTGATGACATGGACTAAGCCTTGATTATTATTTGAGCCCATCTTGGTCTTTTTAGAATCAGCCCAATTCTCTTGGATTAGCCCATTTAGTGCTTCCTTGAAACGTTTGGCTCTAAGTCTTGTAATTGGGCCACTAGGAAGTGACAAAGGGTCTTGCGCAACTTCAGCTCCATTCCCATGTGTATGATCAGCATGTCCAGCTCCTTGGTTTCCATCATTCTCCCCCTCTTGAGAAGGATTTGTCCTCAAATCATCACCTGCATCAAATGGAGACATATCAGCAACATTAAAGCTTGCACTAACACCATACTCACTCGGTAAGTCAAGTTTGTAGGCATTATCATTGATGCGCTCCACTACTTGGAATGGTCTGTCACCCCGAGGTAGGAGTTTTGAACGCCGTTTCTCTGGAAAACGTTCCTTCCTTAAGTGTAACCAAACCCAATCTCCTGGTTCAAATACTACCTTCTTGCGTCCCTTGTTGTCTTGATGGACATATTGTTGAGTCCTCCTTTCAATGTTCATCCGTGCCTTTTCATGAATCATCTTTACAAATTCTGCCTTCTTTTTGCCATCTAAGTTCACACGTTCACTCAAAGGTAAAGGAGTTAAATCCAAAGGTGACAATGGGTTAAAGCCATAAACAATTTCAAATGGTGAAAACTTAGTTGCAGAATGTATACTTCTATTGTAAGCAAATTCAACATGTGGCAAACAATCTTCCCATGTTTTCAAATTCTTTTTAATGATAGCACGCAACAAAGAAGACAAAGTTCTATTTACTACTTCAGTTTGACCATCCGTTTGTGGATGACAAGCAGTAGAAAACAACAATTTGGTTCCCAACTTTCCCCACAAAGTCTTCCAAAAGTAACTCAAAAACTTTGCATCCCTATCAGAAACAATGGTCCTAGGCATGCCATGTAACTTAACAATTTCTTTGAAGAACAAATCAGCTATATGTGAAGCATCATCAGTTTTATGACAAGCAATGAAGTGTGCCATCTTGGAAAATCTATCTACCACCACAAAAACTGAATCTCTCCCCCTCTTAGTCCTAGGTAAACCTAAAACAAAATCCATAGAAATATCAGTCCAAGGTTCATTAGGTATTGGCAAAGGGGTGTACAAATCATGGGGTTTCAACTTAGACTTAGCATGTTTACACGTGATACACTTCTCACAGATTCTTTCCACATCACGTTTCATATGAGGCCAAAAAAAATGATCATGCAAAATTCCTAAAGTCTTAGCTACACCAAAATGACCCATCAAACCACCACCATAAGCTTCTCTCACAAGCAATTCACGCAAAGAACACATAGGCACATAGTTTATTTTCCCGAAACAAAAATCCATCTTGCCTATAAAACTTATCAAACGCCACTTTTTCACATGCATTGAACACATCACCAAAATCAGAATCTTGTGCATACAAATCCTTAATATATTCAAAGCCAAGCAATTTTGTATCTAAAATGGAAAGTAAAGCATACCTTCGGGACAATGCATCAGCCACCACATTTTCCTTACCTTGCTTGTATCTGATCACATAAGGAAATGTTTCAATGAATTCCACCCACTTGGCATGGCGTTTGTTCAACCTTCGCTGTCCTTTCAAATGCTTCAAGGATTCATGATCTGTGTGAATCACAAATTCCTTTGGCCATAGATAGTGCTGCCAATTTTCCAAAGCCCTTACCAAGGCATACATTTCCTTATCATAAGTGGGGTAATTTAGGGCTGCCCCACTCAACTTTTCACTGAAATAAGCAACTGGATGACCACCTTGCATCAAAACAGCTCCAATACCTATTCCTGAAGCATCACACTCAATTTCAAAAGTTTTAGCAAAGTTAGGTAAAATAAGCAAAGGTGCATTAGTTAACTTTTCTTTGATCAGATTAAATGCATTTTCTTGTTCTTTTCCCCAGTTAAACGGCACATTTTTCTTGATGACTTCAGTAAGAGGGGCGGCTAAGCTACTAAAATCACGCACAAACCGTCTATAGAAGCTAGCTAAGCCGTGGAAACTCCTCACTTGGCTGATTGTTGTAGGCGTTGGCCACTCTTGGATTGCCTTCACCTTTTCCTCGTCCACCCCAATTCCTCTCTTACTAACAACAAAACCAAGAAACACAAGCTTATCCGTGCAAAAGGTACACTTCTTGAGGTTAGCAAACAACTTTTCTTTCCTCAGAATTTCCAAAACAGATTTTAAATGCATCACATGTTCTTCCAAGTTTTTGCTATAAATTAGGATATCATCAAAATACACAACTACAAATCTGCCAATAAATGCACGCAAAACATGGTTCATCAAACGCATAAATGTGCTCGGCGCATTAGTTAAGCCGAAAGGCATCACTAACCATATTTAGTTTTAAAAGCAGTTTTCCATTCATCACCTTCCTTCATCCTAATTTGATGATATCCACTCTTAAGATCAATTTTTGTAAAGACACAAGAACCATGCAATTCATCCAGCATATCATCTAACCTAGGAATAGGATGACGATACTTTACCGTTATGTTGTTGATGGCCCGGCAGTCAACACACATTCTCCATGTTCCATCCTTCTTAGGAACTAATAGCACCGGGACCGCACAAGGACTCATGCTTTCACGCACATACCCCTTCTCCAATAATTCACCTACTTGCCTCTGAAGTTCCTTGGTCTCCTCGGGATTGCTCCTATAAGCAGGTCGGTTAGGAATTGATGCACCGGGTATGAAATCAATTTGATGTTCAATCCCTCGGATTGGAGGTAAGCCACTAGGTACCTCTTCGGGAAAGACATCTTCAAACTTCTGCAAAAGAGAAACAATATTGCTCGGCAAAGCACCGACGAGATCATTAGTACATAAAAGAGCCTCCTTGTACATGAGTACAATAAGGGGCTGGTGTGAAAATAATGCTCTCTTGATCTCACTTTTTTTTGCAATGTAATTGAATTTTTCCTCTCTTGCTCTTACTATGGCCGAAATCCTTTCTCTTTCTTTTTCACTCTGATCAATGTTTTTCTCTCTTTCTTTTTTTTTCAACTCTTTTTTTCCACTTTCGGCCTTCCTTTCTTTTTCTTTTTTCTTTTCATTTGATCTTTGTAACTTTAGTTGGTCCTCCATGACCTGTTTTGGAGTTAATGGCACAAGAGTAATGGGTTGCCTTTTAAGAGTGAAAGAATACCTATTTGTGAATCCATCATGCGTAACCCTCCGATCATACTGCCATTGTCTTCCCAACAATAAATGGCATGCATGCATAGGAACCACATCACAAAGCACCTCATCCTCATATTTGCCAATGGATAATGCCACCAACACTTGCCTTGTTACCTTGATTTCGCCACATTCATTCAGCCACTGAAGCCGGTAAGGGTGAGGATGTTTCAAGGTGGTTAAGGCCAATTTCTCCACCAAACAAGTGCTGGCTACGTTTGTGCAACTCCCACCATCAATAATGACGCTGCAAACTTTGTTATTTACAAAGCACCGAGTATGAAATAAGTTTTCCCTTTGGTTACTTTCTTCCTCCTTAACTTGCACATTGAGAACTCGCCTTGCTACCAATAAATCTCCAACCACAGCATTTTGCTCATCATCGGCATCCTCCAAAGGTGGCATGTCATCATCATCTACTTCTTCCTCATTCTCCGACTCAAGCTCTCCTTGGGCGTTTATCACCATCACCCTTTTGTTTACACACTGGCTGGCTATGTGTCCCCGCCCCTGACATTTAAAACACTTAATATCACGTGTTTTAGAAATAGAAGCCTCGGTGTTACCTGAAGTAGTGGTGGTTGTTGGTTTGGCATTCTTAGAGGGTTCAAATTTTTGCTTATTTTGAAGCTGCTCGTCCCTTTTTGGAGCTGTCTTCCATGGGCTGGTGGTAGCCATAGGTTGTCCCCTCCTAGCCAATCCCTTCCGTTTGAATTGTTCCTCCACTTTTATGGCTTGATGCACCATATCCGTTAACTCAACATAGTGCTGCAACTCGACTATATCTGCAATCTCACGATTTAAACCGTGCAAAAACCTAGCCATGGTGGCTTCTCGGTCCTCTTCTACATTAGCCCGGATCATAGCTACCTCCATCTCCTTGTAATACTCATCCACACTCTTGGAACCTTGAGTTAACCTCTGCAACTTTTGATACAATCCCCTATAATAATGGTTGGGTACAAAACACCTCCTCATAAGCATTTTCATCTCCTCCCAAGTGTCCACGGGTGGCTCTCTATTTCTCCTCCTATTAATCAATAATTGATCCCACCAAACAATGGCATAATCTGTGAATTCAATTGCAGCCAACTTAACCTTCTTTATCTCCGAGTAGTTGTGACAATCAAACACCATCTACATTTTAGTTTCCCACTCCAAATAAGCTTCAGGATCATTTTTACCTTGAAAAGACGGGATTTTAATCTTTATGTTTCCTAAATCATTATCCCTCCTAGGCCTACCCATCCTAGCTTCTCTATTCCCATACCCACGCTCAAACCTGACTCGGTTCATATATGGCTCATCAAATTCCTCCAACTCCGCCTCTTCCTCAACATTCTGCCACGGAACACGCCCACCTTGTTGCCTATTGGGATTGTCTTGTTGCTGTCCCCTAGGAGTTTCTGCTTCTACCCTGTCCAACCTCTCGTGAATAGGTTCTAATTCAGCCCTCAACATACGCCTCATCTCCCCTAACAACGCTTGCATTTGGAGGTTCGAAGCTGCGGGTTGTCGAAATTCTTCGGTTCTGTCTTCTTCTTGATTATTGGACATGTTTAGAATCTGTAAAACAAGGTTAGAATCCTCACAAGCACTCCCTCACGTGTTTCACTCAAGAATTAATACACTTACACTCGTGTTTTCACTTTAAACGGCTTTTACCCTCTTTTGGTCTCACACACTCTTGCCTTTTTCCACTATTTTGTGTCTTCTTAGTTCTTAATCGAACTTCAAGAAACTCAAAATAATCCAGCAGCAATTGAGAAATAACCAAAACTCATCAAAAAGGTTAAGAATTTGAATAAGGTGAGAACAAGATTGAAAGGAAGAAATTTTCTTACTGGAATCGAGTACTTTTTCTTTTCTTTTTCTTTTTTTTTTCGTGTTTTTTTTTTTTTTTTTTTTTTTTTCACAGTAGGGAACAGGAAATAATAATAAAAATTATAATAAAAGATAGCCAAATTTGCCTTAGAACCAAGGCTCTGATACCAAAATGATATGAACTCCACCAACAAATGTGATGAAACCCGATAGCAATGATGGTTTGAAACCCCAAGATCGTGTAGACAAGAATTGTCGAGGCTTGACCCGTCACCTAACTAGATGAGAAACCAAGACTACGAAGGATTGAAACGCCACACCAAGAATCTGAATCTCTTCAAGAATCAAATTCGTAATGCCCATCTATATACTTGGAACAACCCTCCAAGAATAGGAAAAGTCTTAACTATAGCTTTAAAAGCAACACAAGTGCCAACATAAACAAGTCCCCACATTTTTAGGTCTCTTTGGACTTCTAGAGGCAGCCAAAATAACTAAATGACTAAATTCATAACTAGCCAAGACCAAGTTCATTCCCCTATTTAATATCCTTGAAACTCAACAAGTTTACACCCTTTAATGGTCAAACCATGCTAGTCACGTTTTTGCATGCTAATTATCCTCTTCAATTGCTTTGATGACATGGACTAAGCCTTGATTATTATTTGAGCCCATCTTGGTCTTTTTAGAATCAGCCCAATTCTCTTGGATTAGCCCATTTAGTGCTTCCTTGAAACGTTTGGCTCTAAGTCTTGTAATTGGACCACTAGGAAGTGACAAAGGGTCTTGCGCAACTTCAGCTCCATTCCCATGTATACGATCAGCATATCCAGCTCCTTGGTTTCCATCAGATAAAGCAACCAATGCATATTTTCTTTTTATATATATATATATATATATATATATATAGGCTGTGCAAATGCTTAGCGAGTGTTAGGTCAATGATTCCCAAACCAGATGATTTTAGGGCACTAGGTGTAAAACACCCTAAAGACTTACTAACTCTAGTAAAAAAGGCTACGAAGCTAAACTTAGCCATTTTATTAATCAAATAAAACTTTCGCTTTTTGACACGAACACTCAATGTTTAATGAGGCAAGAGATCCGGTTACTCAGCAAAAATGATGTGAACTCCGTCAAGAATAACGAGACCCAACAATGAAAGGGAACCCAAGATCGTTTTATGATCACATTCGAATGGAAGACCTCGACCCGTTGTTTATGACAAACAAGAACCTCGGTATAAGGAAGATGCCACAAACGGTGGTAGAAACTCCATTTGATAAGTCGAGATGAACGCCACGGGAAATCCCGATAAGTTCAAGTAGTTCTTCAAGGAACCAAAGAGAATAAACTTCACAAGTTTTATGAATAATCAATGTCTCTCGATTACATGGTAGGTACACCTATTTATACAAGAAAATTACTTGCGGAGAAAGTAATTCTAATCCTAATAAGTAAACAAATCAATTCCTAGCAAGGAAAGAAAATAAAGTCATAATCCTAAAAGGAAATAAATAAATAAAGATCTTAGGTAGGTAAAGAAAATAAAGTCATGCAATCCGATCCTTCTAAATTAACGAACAATCTCAGCAATTCTTAGCCTTGACCGGATCCTTCTAGAACTTGAATCAAGGTGACGATTCTTTGTTGCCCACGTGGATCATGCTCAATGGGCCTCCACAAATTTGCTTGAGCCCATAACTCTTGGATGAATCCGTTGAGCATATCCTTGAACTTCTTTGCTCGTGCTCTCGTAACAGGCCCAATTGGTACTTGAACGAGATCCTTCAAAGCGGTGCCTTGATTTCCATCAAAAAAGCTCAAAGTGATCAATATTATTCTTTTTCTTTTTCTTTTTTTTATGCCAAGTTTATTCCTCCAATAAGTTACCCAACTGCATCCAAGATATTGATAATAGACATAACTGATTTCAAATTTCATACCCCGTAGACTAAGTGCTAGTGTGCTTGTGAGAATCAAATTGAAACAAATAATGATCATGTGTTAATCATGTTAAGCTCATCAATGAAATACAAATCAGAATTAAAGTTCAACAGCATGCTCAAGAATAACATAACAAAATATTGGACAGTGTTTCGTACTTTCATACTCCCAAACTTGAATCACACATTGTCCTCAATGTGTATAGAACTGAACATAACTGTAAGAAGATAGGAATACCTGAACAAGCAGATTTGGGGCATATCATACCCCCAAACTTGATTGCAAAAACATATATCTTGAAAAAAAAGAGTGATACTCCAACCAAATACTAGTAAAGTGCAACGCATTGTTGTAAAAATATAAACTAAGAATGAAACAACAATGGATAGATAAACCTAGAAGGAGAACATGTACCTTGGCCTAATGGAGGACTCGAGCACTCATGGCCTGTGCTCGAGCCAATGAAGCTGACTCATATAGTCAAAATATGTGGGATCCGCCAAGCCAACGAAATCCACATCCTTGATGCGCTCAGTGATATCTGACTCTTAAGTTTAAATTTGAAGCACCAATCTTTTCTTCTCTTTGACCAAAGAGAATAAATTTTATCTAGAGGAAGGTAATTCCGAATGTCTGCATATCGAGGTAGATCCCTTTGAGTATTCTCAAATAGTTTCTCATCCGGAAGGGAATTATGAACTGGAGTAAAATGAAGAGAATACTTGAGAAAGTTTTCTACCTCAATGGTCTCTTTTTGCTCTTCTAACAACCCTAACAAACTACACTCCTCACCTCTTGTTAAGTCATAAGCAATAATGACTGAGAAAGTGTTATCTATCTCTAAAATTGAAAATTTTATATTACCTGGAATAGGGGGTCGGGGTTCATATGGCGTCTTGAGAATAAGAGTGGATGATGAAGGAGCCTCAGTGCTCACTTCCTCGCCTTTTGCTCGATGTAGTGCTTGTGGGGCCTCAATTTGATCCTCCTTCCTATTTTCCATGTGAGTTTCGACCACTTCTCCATTCTTCGTTGTGGTAATGGCTTGCTCATGATAAGAAGTACTCTCATCCACCATGTAGTGTCCATCAGGATTGGTCTTCGAAGCTCTTCTTCTTTTCTATTGAGGTGGTTCATGATTTGTTCAACGTGAACTTTGTTAGTTTGTGATTGGCTGCATTCTATTGGATAAAATCACTTCTATATAATGACGCTTTTAAACATGAATTCAGTTATTTTCAGAGTCTTCTTATTCAGAGTTATACTTCTAGAAGATTCTGCACAGATTCCAAGTAAGAGAAATCGGATCCCTTGAATCCATCTGGACAACGTGATATTCCGTCCGGACGCTCAATTGTCAAAGCAACATCTGTCCGGAAAATAGAACTTTCCATCCGGACCTTCCTCTAAGTCGAAAAGCTTCGAACTACTTCAGGTTGTGATATGAACTCCACCAACAAATGTGATGAAACCCGATAGCAATGATGGTTTGAAACCCCAAGATCGTGTAGACAAGAATTGTCGAGGCTTGACCCGTCACCTAACTAGATGAGAAACCAAGACTACGAAGGATTGAAACGCCACACCAAGAATCTGAATCTCTTCAAGAATCAAGGTGATAAGTTTGGTTGTTTGAACGCCACAAGATTAACTTGATAAGCTCAAGAAGTTCTTTTAGGAACAAAGAGGAACACAAGACCTCACAATAATAATTTTCTGAAAACAAAAATCTATATATTACAAAATTCGTAATGCCCATCTATATACTTGGAACAACCCTCCAAGAATAGTAAAAGTCTTAACTATAGCTTTAAAAGCAACACAAGTGCCAACATAAACAAGTCCCCACATTTTTAGGTCTCTTTGGACTTCTAGAGGCAACCAAAATAACTAAATGACTAAATTCATAACCAGCCAAGACCAAGTTCATTCCCCTATTTAATATCCTTGAAGCTCAACAAGTTCACACTCTTTAATGGTCAAACCATGCTGGTCACGTTTTTGCATGCTAATTATCCTCTTCAATTGCTTTGATGACATGGACTAAGCCTTGATTATTATTTGAGCCCATCTTGGTCTTTTTAGAATCAGCCCAATTCTCTTGGATTAGCCCATTTAGTGCTTCCTTGAAACGTTTGGCTCTAAGTCTTGTAATTGGGCCACTAGGAAGTGACAAAGGGTCTTGCGCAACTTCAGCTCCATTCCCATGTGTATGATCAGCATGTCCAGCTCCTTGGTTTCCATCAGGTTGCTTCCGTTTGGACGTCTCAGCAACATGGCCGGACGCCTTTCAGTGTTTGACAAGGAAAAGGATTTCGTTCCAAAACACAGATATGGGAAGACAACTGCAACCGTCCGGACGATGTGTGTTCCCGTCCAAAATGCTATCCTTGATAAGGCAAGTCGTCCATAAAAAGTTCAACCGTCCAGACGTCAGTCTCCATGGTCCGGACACTCGAGCCTTAATATGGAAATTGCGTGCAGCTGAAGTGCAACCATCCGGACGCTAAGGTAACACCGTCCGGAAGCGGCTCTATTCGGGAAAGAATTTCAAGCAAATTTGGAAAGCCAATCGCACAGTTATCCATTCGGACGCCCTCAGCTTCCGTCCGGAAGCCGCCTAGAAAAATCGTATTAGACGCTATTTAGGTTTATGTGGCCTATAAATAGAGACCCCTAGGCATGTAATTTGTAAGAATTCGGTATTGAATTTCGTAGAGCTTAGAGAGTTTATTTTAAAGTTATTGTGCTGAGCCGTTCTCTCTCAAGCCGTTGCCGTTGAGTGCTGTTTCTGTGCTAAAACTGAAGTCTATCTTAGGGGTTGGCCCATAGGTAAATGATTCCATTAAAGACCCATTCAAGTAGGTGACTTGGTTGGGAGGCGTTTATGTTGGATTACACGTCAGAGTGCTAGATACGATCGCTGCATCGGGTATGTGAGTGTTACTGTCTATGTACTAGCTATGTCTTCTGAATAGTGGATATCCTGAGTTTGACTGCCCCGGAGTGATTTTTCTCTTATGCTCCGTTTGTTTCGACGTAAAATGATTTCCGTCGTAAAATGGTTTCAGGGAAGTCATTTTTCAGGAAACCATTTTCCGTCGAAAGCATTTTCTGGTGTTTGGCGCGTACGGAAAATCGCAAATATTTTTTAATATTTTTATTCAATCATATTAACTTATAAAAATCAATTTTTATTCACAACATAAAAATATTAATGTAAAATAATATAAAAATCATCGATGACGAGATTCGGTTACTGACCGACAAGATTCTGACAATTTTTACCTGATTCCGGCTAATATAGCCAGAATTCGAGATAAAGGCCGAAATCCGGACAGTTTCGTCGGATTCCGGCCATCTGGCCGGATCCCGGCAGGTTGGCCGGATCTGGCCAGATCCGGCCGAAATCCGGCTCTCTGGCCAGATCCGGCCGGTCTGCCGGATTCCGGTCAGATTGGTTGCCAGAATCTGGCTGACCGGATTCCGGCGAAGGTGGCCGGATTCCGTCGCCAGATTCCGGCGACATTAACCGAATGTTGTCGGATTCCGAAACCGGCAATATTTCGATGGTGGTCGGCTGCTTGAACGTGAAGGTCGACTGTGCCGTTTAAAATAGATCGACTGCGTCTGGCGTCTTCGGAAAACGGCGTAAATCATTTTCCGAAATTTACTAAGCATTTTTGGTCAAACAGAAATCATTTTCCGGTTGACTATTATTTTCGCCCCTACCAAACACCGGAAAATGCCGAAATCATTTTTCAGAAATCAGTTTACGCCGAAACAAACGGAGCATTAATTGAGTTTCCACTTCGTTAACAAAATTCTTGTGTCATTTAAATTTCGCACTTATATTATTTTGTTAACACATTGGGCACACACACACGGTTAAAATAGAAGTCATCTATTATTCATTTGGTATCAGAGCTTGATACATTCTGAGAAGATTAAATTCTTGAGTATTATATTGTTTGACTTCTATTTTATCATTTCTGTCAATTTTGATTTGATGGATAAAGGTGAACTCTAAAGGATGTGTATCGAATTGTGTCATTAGCTTTAAAACCTCTCGAGCTCTAACTTGCACCAATATACATATGCATATATATAGAAACAAAAACACAAAATACCCCAAGTGAGTCCGCTGTTTCCAATAATATGATGAATGCTGATTTATTTAAATAATGCAACATAATGCAAATATGGCTTCATAATCGTATACGCAATATATGAACCATGGTCATAGTCATATATTGAATATAAACATAACCATAAAGCAGTAATATGTCAGTTTTAAATGCAAAGTTTAATTTTCATCTTTTGCACTCCTCTCGTAATGGAACCAACGGTCCGGATTAGTGTGTATAATGGTCATAGTCATATATGATGAATGTGATGCTTCAGGTATTGGTATAGGCGCCGTTCTTATGCAAGAAGGACGACCAATCGCTTACTTCAGCGAGAAACTCAGCGGGGCAGCCTTAAACTACCCAACTTATGACGAGTTGTATGGATTGGTTCGGGCTTTAGAGACGTGGCAGCACTATCTATGGCCTAAGGAGTTCGTGATTCACACCGATCATGAGTCCTTGAAACACTTGAAGGGCCAACACAAGCTAAACAAAAGGCATGCGCGATGGGTGGAGTTCATAGAGAAGTTTCCATACTTCATTCGATACAAGCAAAGTAAGAAGAATGTAGTCGCCGATGCACTTTCTCGCAGGTATGCCTTACTCTCCACACTTGATGCAAAATTGCTTGGTTTTGAACACATTAAAGAATTATATGCTGAAGACCACGAATTTTGTGAGGAATATAGAGCTTGTGAGAAAATTGCCTCTGGTAAGTTCTTTAGGCTTGATGGATTCCTATTTCGAGAAAATAAGCTGTGTGCCTAATTGTTCAATGAGGGAGTTATTAGTACAGGGAATCACATGGTTGGGGATTAATGGGACATTTTGGAGTTGCAAAGACTTTAGCTATTTTCCAGGAGCACTTCTATTGGCCTCACATAAACCAGATGTCGAACGGATTTGTGGTAGATGTGTCACATGTAGGCAAGCTAAATCCAAAGTGCAGCCCAACGATGGCAAAAGGAAAGCTGACTTTGTGAAGCAGATTCATGAGAAAGCAAGACTCAACATTGAGCGAAGAACGGAACAATATGCCACACAAGCCAACAAGGGACGTCGGAACCTGGTTTTTGAACCCGTGATGGAAACCAAGGAGCTGGACATGCTGATCATACACATGGGAATGGAGCTGAAGTTGCGCAAGACCCTTTGTCACTTCCTAGTGGCCCAATTAGAAGTCTTGATCATGTCAGCTGCGCAAGACATGCTGATCATACACATGCTGATCACCCATGACTGCTTAGGAGGATTTGTTGGATTATCCTCATCTTCAGAAGCACTGGCAATTGTATTAGAAGTTGCGGGAATAGGAAGAGATTTAGCTGGAGACATACCTGGAGTTTCTTGGGGTGAAGTAGAAGTCTTGATCATGTCAGCTGAAGGAATAGGAAGTTCAGCAGAAATGGGCTGATTTTCCTCCCCCTTACTAGGTGCCTCAATTTCTTCGTCATCAATTATAACATCGATTGATTCCATTACAGTCTCTGTTCTTTTATTGAAGACTCTGTAAGCATGACTGTTTATGGAATACCCCAAGAATATACCTTCATCACTTTTGGGATCAAATTTTCCAAGATTTTCCCTATCACGAAGAATATAGCATTTACTTCCAAAAGTTCTAAACTACTTAACTGTGGGCTTCTTACCTCGCCGAATGTCATAGGGAGTCTTGTTTATTTCGAGCCTCAGGTAGACTCTGTTGATAATATGACAAACTGTATTTACAGCTTCTCCCCAAAAGTGTTGAGCAAGATTTTTTGAGTGGATCATTACACGAGCCATCTCTTGAATCACCATATTCTTTCTTTCTACAACCCCATTCTGTTGAGGAGTGATAGGGGAAGAAAATTCCTGCTGGATCCCATACAACAGGCAAAACTCTTCAAACTTGGCATCCTCAAATTCTCTTCCATGATCACTACAAATCTTCATTATCTGGCAGTTTTGCTCAATTTGAATTTTCTTGAATAGATGTTGAGCTGCATCAAAAGCATCAGATTTTTTTCCAAAGAAGAATAGCCTATGTATATCGAGAAAAATCATCTACTACCACCGATATATACTTCCTTCCACCTAGACTTGCAGGGTTAGTGGGACCCATGATATTCATATGCAACAATTCTAAATTTTGAGAAGTGAGAATACCAGAGGTCTTCTTATGAGCTGCTTGAGTCTGCTTCCGTAGTTGGCATGGACCACAGACTCCTTTCCCAATCTTCTCCATTTTAGGCAGATCTTTGACAATTTCTTTGCTGCTTTAGCATATCTGTGAAATTTAAATGCCCCAGTCTTTGATGCCATAATTCACTGTCATCTACGGTAGCCTTATTGCATATAATCAGAGGATCTAAGGTGAGACCAGGAAGGCTATAGCAGTTGTCAGCAGTCCTTTCTCCTCCCATTAGCCACTTGTCACTACTGTCAAAAATATTACACTCCTTTTTGGAGAATTGAACCACCAAATCATAGTCACATAATTGGCTGATGCTGAGAAGGTTGGCCTTGGCTTCCTGAGATGCTCTGAGTCCTAGAATGTTGATGATCTATTTTCCAATTACTTTGGATTGACTTCCTTTTCCATAGGTGATACATCCTCCTTTGCCCATCTAAACTTCTTTTAGTAGAGTCTTATCACCTGTCATGTATTTAGGGCAACCACTATCCAAATACCACAAACTAGTATCAAGAATTATTAGATAGTATGACTGTATGAGCAACTAAACATAAGTTGTCTTCCTTTTTAACCCAGACTTGTTTGGAAGTTTTCTTCTCATTATTAGTCAAGACAGATTTCTTTTCATTAGGAGTGAGGTTTCCTAACTTTTCTTTAATGAGCTTACCTCACTTAAATTCTTGACTTGGTTCTCAAAATCTGGTTCCCTAGGGTACATGCAATTTATCCCAAGGTTTTTTAGAACAAATCTGAAAGCAATTAGGGCGAATATGACCACTAATGCCACAGTGATGACAAGTAGGGATAATATTGAAGTTTTTATGACTAGCCCCTTTATCTCCACAAGTAGATTGAGTATGATTATAAGACATGCTAGGTTTAATAAACATAGTTCTATGAGCAGGCATAGCATGTGAAACAGAAGCAACACTATTAATACTCATGTCAGAATTAAAAGGTTTGTCCAAAGGCAGTTTTGAATTCATCAGATTATCTTCTAAAGACTTCATTTTTTCAATAAACACATCTTTTTCAACTTCAAAGTTTTTAAGTCTTTGTAAGTAATCAATGCTAGACTTTTTAAAATCTTCAAATTTTTTTAAACAATTCGATACACATCCTTTAGAGTTCACCTTTATCCATCAAATCAAAATTGACAGAAATGATAAAATAGAAGTCAAACAATATAATACTCAAGAATTTAATCTTCTCAGAATGTATCAAGCTCTGATACCAAATGAATAATAGATGACTTCTATTTTAACCGTGTGTGTGTGCCCAATGTGTTAACAAAATAATATAAGTGCGAAATTTAAATGACACAAGAATTTTGTTAACGAAGTGGAAACTCAATTAATGCTCCGTTTGTTTCGGCGTAAACTGATTTCTGAAAAATGATTTCGGCATTTTCCGGTGTTTGGTAGGGGCGAAAATAATAGTCAACCGGAAAATGATTTCTGTTTGACCAAAAATGCTTAGTAAATTTCGGAAAATGATTTACGCCGTTTTCCGAAGACGCCAGACGCAGTCGATCTATTTTAAACGGCACAGTCGACCTTCACGTTCAAGCAGCCGACCACCATCGAAATATTGCCGGTTTCGGAATCCGACAACATTCGGTTAATGTCGCCGGAATCTGGCGACGGAATCCGGCCACCTTCGCCGGAATCCGGTCAGCCAGATTCTGGCAACCAATCTGACCGGAATCCGGCAGACCGGTCGGATCTGGCCAGAGAGCCGGATTTCGGCCGGATCTGGCCAGATCCGGCCAACCTGCCGGGATCCGGCCAGATGGCCGGAATCCGACGAAACTGTCCAGATTTCGGCCTTTATCTCGAATTCTGGCTATATTAGCCGGAATCAAGTAAAAATTGTCAGAATCTTGTCGGTCAGTAACCGAATCTCGTCATCGATGATTTTTATATTATTTTACATTAATATTTTTATGTTGTGAATAAAAATTGATTTTTATAAGTTAATATGATTGAATAAAAATATTAAAAAATATTTGCGATTTTCCGTACGCGCCAAACACCAGAAAATGCTTTCGACGGAAAATGGTTTCCTGAAAAATGACTTCCCTGAAACCATTTTACGACGGAAATCATTTTACGTCGAAACAAACGGAGCATAAGAGAAAAATCACTCCGGGGCAGTCAAACTCAGGATATCCACTATTCAGAAGACATAGCTAGTACATAGACAGTAACACTCACATACCCGATGCAGCGATCGTATCTAGCACTCTGACGTGTAATCCAACATAAACGCCTCCCAACCAAGTCACCTACTTGAATGGGTCTTTAATGGAATCATTTACCTATGGGCCAACCCCTAAGATAGACTTCAGTTTTAGCACAGAAACAGCACTCAACGGCAACGGCTTGAGAGAGAACGGCTCAGCACAATAACTTTAAAATAAACTCTCTAAGCTCTACGAAATTCAATACCGAATTCTTACAAATTACATGCCTAGGGGTCTCTATTTATAGGCCACAGAAACCTAAATAGCGTCTAATACGATTTTTCTAGGCGGCTTCCGGACGGAAGCTGAGGGCGTCCGAATGGATAACTGTGCGATTGGCTTTCCAAATTTGCTTGAAATTCTTTCCCGAATAGAGCCGCTTCCGGACGGTGTTACCTTAGCGTCCGGATGGTTGCACTTCAGCTGCATGCAATTTCCATATTAAGGCTCGAGTGTCCGGACCATGGAGACTGACGTCTGGACGGTTGAACTTTTTATGGACGACTTGCCTTATCAAGGATAGCATTTTGGACGGGAACACACATCGTCCGGACGGTTGCAGTTGTCTTCCCATATCTGTGTTTTGGAACGAAATCCTTTTCCTTGTCAAACACTGAAAGGCGTCCGGCCATGTTGCTGAGACGTCCAAACGGAAGCAACCTGATGGAAACCAAGGAGCTGGACATGCTGATCATACACATGGGAATGGAGCTGAAGTTGCGCAAGACCCTTTGTCACTTCCTAGTGGCCCAATTACAAGACTTAGAGCCAAACGTTTCAAGGAAGCACTAAATGGGCTAATCCAAGAGAATTGGGCTGATTCTAAAAAGACCAAGATGGGCTCAAATAATAATCAAGGCTTAGTCCATGTCATCAAAGCAATTGAAGAGGATAATTAGCATGCAAAAACGTGACCAACATGGTTTGACCATTAAAGAGTGTGAACTTGTTGAGCTTCAAGGATATTAAATAGGGGAATGAACTTGGTCTTGGCTGGTTATGAATTTAGTCATTTAGTTATTTTGGTTGCCTCTAGAAGTCCAAAGAGACCTAAAAATGTGGGGACTTGTTTATGTTGGCACTTGTGTTGCTTTTAAAGCTATAGTTAAGACTTTTACTATTCTTGGAGGGTTGTTCCAAGTATATAGATGGGCATTACGAATTTTGTAATATATAGATTTTTGTTTTCAGAAAATTATTATTGTGAGGTCTTGTGTTCCTCTTTGTTCCTAAAAGAACTTCTTGAGCTTATCAAGTTAATCTTGTGGCGTTCAAACAACCAAACTTATCACCTTGATTCTTGAAGAGATTCAGATTCTTGGTGTGGCGTTTCAATCCTTCGTAGTCTTGGTTTCTCATCTAGTTAGGTGACGGGTCAAGCCTCGACAATTCTTGTCTACACGATCTTGGGGTTTCAAACCATCATTGCTATCGGGTTTCATCACATTTGTTGGTGGAGTTCATATCACAACCTGAAGTAGTTCGAAGCTTTTCGACTTAGAGGAAGGTCCGGATGGAAAGTTCTATTTTCCGGACAGATGTTGCTTTGACAATTGAGCGTCCGGACGGAATATCACGTTGTCCAGATGGATTCAAGGGATCCGATTTCTCTTACTTGGAATCTGTGCAGAATCTTCTAGAAGTATAACTCTGAATAAGAAGACTCTGAAAATAACTGAATTCATGTTTAAAAGCGTCATTATATAGAAGTGATTTTATCCAATAGAATGCAGCCAATCACAAACTAACAAAGTTCACGTTGAACAAATCATGAACCACCTCAATAGAAAAGAAGAAGAGCTTCGAAGACCAATCCTGATGGACACTACATGGTGGATGAGAGTACTTCTTATCATGAGCAAGCCATTACCACAACGAAGAATGGAGAAGTGGTCGAAACTCACATGGAAAATAGGAAGGAGGATCAAATTGAGGCCCCACAAGCACTACATCGAGCAAAAGGCGAGGAAGTGAGCACTGAGGCTCCTTCATCATCCACTCTTATTCTCAAGACGCCATATGAACCCCGACCCCCTATTCCAGGTAATATAAAATTTTCAATTTTAGAGATAGATAACACTTTCTCAGTCATTATTGCTTATGACTTAACAAGAGGTGAGGAGTGTAGTTTGTTAGGGTTGTTAGAAGAGCAAAAAGAGACCATTGAGGTAGAAAACTTTCTCAAGTATTCTCTTCATTTTACTCCAGTTCATAATTCCCTTCCGGATGAGAAACTATTTGAGAATACTCAAAGGGATCTACCTCGATATGCAGACATTCGGAATTACCTTCCTCTAGATAAAATTTATTCTCTTTGGTCAAAGAGAAGAAAAGATTGGTGCTTCAAATTTAAACTTAAGAGTCAGATATCACTGAGCGCATCAAGGATGTGGATTTCGTTGGCTTGGCGGATCCCACATATTTTGACTATATGAGTCAGCTTCATTGGCTCGAGCACAGGCCATGAGTGCTCGAGTCCTCCATTAGGCCAAGGTACATGTTCTCCTTCTAGGTTTATCTATCCATTGTTGTTTCATTCTTAGTTTATATTTTTACAACAATGCGTTGCACTTTACTAGTATTTGGTTGGAGTATCACTCTTTTTTTTCAAGATATATGTTTTTGCAATCAAGTTTGGGGGTATGATATGCCCCAAATCTGCTTGTTCAGGTATTCCTATCTTCTTACAGTTATGTTCAGTTCTATACACATTGAGGACAATGTGTGATTCAAGTTTGGGAGTATGAAAGTACGAAACACTGTCCAATATTTTGTTATGTTATTCTTGAGCATGCTGTTGAACTTTAATTCTGATTTGTATTTCATTGATGAGCTTAACATGATTAACACATGATCATTATTTGTTTCAATTTGATTCTCACAAGCACACTAGCACTTAGTCTACGGGGTATGAAATTTGAAATCAGTTATGTCTATTATCAATATCTTGGATGCAGTTGGGTAACTTATTGGAGGAATAAACTTGGCATAAAAAAAAGAAAAAGAAAAAGAATAATATTGATCACTTTGAGCTTTTTTGATGGAAATCAAGGCACCGCTTTGAAGGATCTCGTTCAAGTACCAATTGGGCCTGTTACGAGAGCACGAGCAAAGAAGTTCAAGGATATGCTCAACGGATTCATCCAAGAGTTATGGGCTCAAGCAAATTTGTGGAGGCCCATTGAGCATGATCCACGTGGGCAACAAAGAATCGTCACCTTGATTCAAGTTCTAGAAGGATCCGGTCAAGGCTAAGAATTGCTGAGATTGTTCGTTAATTTAGAAGGATCGGATTGCATGACTTTATTTTCTTTACCTACCTAAGATCTTTATTTATTTATTTCCTTTTAGGATTATGACTTTATTTTCTTTCCTTGCTAGGAATTGATTTGTTTACTTATTAGGATTAGAATTACTTTCTCCGCAAGTAATTTTCTTGTATAAATAGGTGTACCTACCATGTAATCGAGAGACATTGATTATTCATAAAACTTGTGAAGTTTATTCTCTTTGGTTCCTTGAAGAACTACTTGAACTTATCGGGATTTCCCGTGGCGTTCATCTCGACTTATCAAATGGAGTTTCTACCACCGTTTGTGGCATCTTCCTTATACCGAGGTTCTTGTTTGTCATAAACAACGGGTCGAGGTCTTCCATTCGAATGTGATCATAGAACGATCTTGGGTTCCCTTTCATTGTTGGGTCTCGTTATTCTTGACGGAGTTCACATCATTTTTGCTGAGTAACCGGATCTCTTGCCTCATTAAACATTGAGTGTTCGTGTCAAAAAGCGAAAGTTTTATTTGATTAATAAAATGGCTAAGTTTAGCTTCGTAGCCTTTTTTACTAGAGTTAGTAAGTCTTTAGGGTGTTTTACACCTAGTGCCCTAAAATCATCTGGTTTGGGAATCATTGACCTAACACTCGCTAAGCATTTGCACAGCCTATATATATATATATATATATATATATATATATATATATATAAAAGAAAATATGCATTGGTTGCTTTATCTGATGGAAAACCAAGGAGCTGGATATGCTGATCATACACATGGGAATGGAGCTGAAGTTGCGCAAGACCCTTTGTCACTTCCTAGTGGTCCAATTACAAGACTTAGAGCCAAACGTTTCAAGGAAGCACTAAATGGGCTAATCCAAGAGAATTGGGCTGATTCTAAAAAGACCAAGATGGGCTCAAATAATAATCAAGGCTTAGTCCATGTCATCAAAGCAATTGAAGAGGATAATTAGCATGCAAAAACGTGACTAGCATGGTTTGACCATTAAAGGGTGTAAACTTGTTGAGTTTCAAGGATATTAAATAGGGGAATGAACTTGGTCTTGGCTAGTTATGAATTTAGTCATTTAGTTATTTTGGCTGCCTCTAGAAGTCCAAAGAGACCTAAAAATGTGGGGACTTGTTTATGTTGGCACTTGTGTTGCTTTTAAAGCTATAGTTAAGACTTTTCCTATTCTTGGAGGGTTGTTCCAAGTATATAGATGGGCATTACGAATTTGATTCTTGAAGAGATTCAGATTCTTGGTGTGGCGTTTCAATCCTTCGTAATCTTGGTTTCTCATCTAGTTAGGTGACGGGTCAAGCCTCGACAATTTTTGTCTACACGATCTTGGGGTTTCAAACCATCATTGCTATCGGGTTTCATCACATTTGTTGGTGGAGTTCATATCATTTTGGTATCAGAGCCTTGGTTCTAAGGCAAATTTGGCTATCTTTTATTATAATTTTTATTATTATTTCCTGTTCCCTACTGTGAAAAAAAAAAAAAAAAAAACACGAAAAAAAAAAGAAAAGAAAAAGTACTCGATTCCAGTAAGAAAATTTCTTCCTTTCAATCTTGTTCTCACCTTATTCAAATTCTTAACCTTTTTGATGAGTTTTGGTTATTTCTCAATTGCTGCTGGATTATTTTGAATTAGTTTCTTGAAGTTCGATTAAGAACTAAGAAGACACAAAAGAGTGGAAAAAGGCAAGAGTGTGTGAGACCAAAAGAGGGTAAAAGCCGTTTAGAGTGAAAACACGAGTGTAAGTGTATTAATTCTTGAGTGAAACACGTGAGGGAGTGCTTGTGAGGATTCTAACCTTGTTTTGCAGATTCTAAACATGTCCAATAATCAAGAAGAAGACAGAACCGAAGAATTTTGACAACCCGCAGATTCATCACATTTGTTGCTGGAGTTCATATCATTTATCTAATGGGGATCCAACAAATTTTGAGTATTGAACCATTCATGATTGAAATTAGTTTTGGAAACCTCATGACTATGTGTTAAGTTCACTATACACTAATTGAATCTTGTGATATGCCATAATGCCATGTTAGTTGCTTAATTTTTAATTCCCTGAAATTGTGAAGATGGAGTTTGTTTTGTTAAACTTGCTAATGAATGAGAATCATTGTTTTTGTGACACTTTAATTTTACGAATAACATGATCTTGCATAATGTTTATGGGTATCATCTCTGGCAAACCCTCACGAGAGACTTCACTCGTCCACTAGGGAGTGTTAGGGGTTTAAAAAGCTTGTTGCATACGCTAAATGCAATCGCATATCCCATGAAAAAAAGATTTATCTTCTTGTTTTCCAATTTATTTTCTATTTTCAATTGCTAAGGGACTAGCAATATGTAAGTTTGGGGTTGTGATAAACGCCGAATGTTGCACATTCAAGCTCCTTAACTTCCATATATTAATTCCTTAGCATTGTTATTTGTTTGATTTTGTGTTGTTTTATTGTTTTTTAGGTTTTAAATAAAGATGCAATTAATTCCATTGATTTTGGGCTTAAAGCACACTTTGAGAAGACTTAGAAGATATGTTCAAGCTTAATTAATCATAATAGAAGACTTATATGTTGTGGTTAAGTTTAATCAAATCAAGAGACTAATTAAATCAGAATTTCTCCAATAAGAGTCAAAATCGGCTTTGATTCAAATTTGGATTCCGCATACGTCTTAGTGTTTTGAACATAACTTTCTGCTCAGATCTTGGATATCAATAATATTGGTGGCGTTCGAAAGATAATAAAATATACAACAAATATATTTGAAATAGCTTTTTCTTAATGTGGATGTTTACTATGCCAAAAACTTCCCGCAATAAAAGACCGCAAATCTGGATGAATTTGGAATCCTTTTCCTACTTTGATTGAAGTTTCAATCTCCTACTTGGTGTAAGAGACTAAGTTCCAATTTTTCTTGGATTCCTAGGGCTATTAGGCCTCTCATAATCTCTATAAATAGACCGCTAAGTTTCAAGAGAAGGTGTACTTAGCTTTAAGCAGAAAATTCTTCTTGGAGGCTTGACAAGTTGAAGAGGAGAAGAACATGGTAGGAGGCCATCCCAGTACCACGATGAGCAGCTAAATTTATAATAGGGTGTTGATGAAGCCCTTTCCAAGTGATAATGATTTAGTTGTATTTTAATTTGAGATTTTCTAGATGCATGACGGTTGTATAACTGTGAGAATTGATCTTAATGTTTATATTCAATCATTATGAATATCTTATCTTGTCTTAGAAAGTCTTTTATATTGATTGAACTCAATCCTTCATATTTTCTGTGATTATGTGAATCATTGTTATACAACGGTTTTAATTGATATATGATCAAGATGGCTAAATAGGCCATGCCTAAGGAAGATGGATTATACCACACCCTAGTTTAGTGTAATTTAGGTAGACAGTTCGTACCAACCGAAAATGGGTTATACTATTCCATTGATTGTGTGTATCCTATTAAAGATGTAGTTAATCCATACCTAGGGAAGACGGGTCGTACCACATTTTAATGGTTAGGTGGACGATCCGTGCTAACCGAAGATGGATTATACTTATTCTTTAGAGGTAATTTCTTGACTACTCGAGTGAGACGAGCCATATATCATGCATAGTATGAATTTTCCTTGTTAATTTATGATTGACCATTGTTATTGATGTGAACCCCGTCAAGAATAACGAGACCCAACAACGAAAGAGAACCCAAGACCGTTCTAAGGATAGATTCGAATGGAAAAAACTTGACCCGTTGTTTATGACAAACAAGAACCTCGGTATAAGGAAGACGCCACAAACGGTGGTGGAAATTCCGTTTGATAAGTCGAGATGAACGCCACGGGAAATCCCGATAAGTTCGAGTAGTTCTTCAAAGAACCAAAGAGAATAAAACCTCACAAGTTTTTATGAATCATCAATGTCCCCCTCCATTACATGGTAGGTACACCTATTTATACAAGAAAATTACTTGCGGAGAAAGTAGTTCTAATCCTAATAAGTAAACAAATCAATTCCTAGCAAGGAAAGAAAATAAATAAAGATCTTAGGTAGGTAAAGAAAATAAGTCATGTAATCCGATCCTTCTAAACTAACGAACAATCTCAGCAGTTCTTAGCCTTGACCGGATCCTTCTAGAATTTGAATCAAGGTGACAACATGGGAATGGAGCTGAAGTTGCGCAAGCCCCTTTGTCACTTCCTAGTGGCCCAATTACAAGACTTAGAGCCAAACGTTTCAAGGAAGCACTAAATGGGCTAATCCAAGAGAATTGGGCTGATTCTAAAAATACCAAGATGGGCTCAAATAATAATCAAGGCTTAGTCCATGTCATCAAAGCAATTGAAGAGGATAATTAGCATGCAAAAACGTGACCAGCATGGTTTGACCATTAAAGAGTGTGAACTTGTTGAGTTTCAAGGATATTAAATAGGGGAATGAACTTGGTCTTGGCTGGTTATGAATTTAGTCATTTAGTTATTTTGGCTGCCTCTAGAAGTCCAAAGAGACCTAAAAATGTGGGGACTTGTTTATGTTGGCACTTGTGTTGCTTTTAAAGCTATAGTTAAGACTTTTCCTATTCTTGGAGGGTTGTTCCAAGTATATAGATGGGCATTACGAATTTTGTAAGATATAGATTTTTGTTTTCAGAAAATTATTATTGTGAGGTCTTGTGTTCCCTCTTTGTTCCTAAAAGAACTTCTTGAGCTTATCAAGTTAATCTTGTGGCGTTCAAACAACCAAACTTATCACCTTGATTCTTGAAGAGATTCAGATTCTTGGTGTGGTGTTTCAATCCTTCGTAGTCTTGGTTTCTCATCTAGTTAGGTGACGGGTCAAGCCTCGACAATTCTTGTCTACACGATCTTGGGGTTTCAAACCATCATTGCTATCGGGTTTCATCACATTTGTTGGTGGAGTTCATATCAACCCGGAGATTGGGTTTGGCTGTATATGAGTAAAGAAAGATTCCCGGCGAAGAGACGTTCCAAATTGCTCCCAAGAGGAGATGGCCCATTCCAAGTCCTCGAGCGTATCAATGACAACGCTTACAAGCTAGATTTACCTGGTGAGTACAATGTAAGTACCACTTTTAGTGTTACTGATTTGAGTCCTTTGATGTAGGTGATGATTTAAGGGCAAATCATTTTCAAGAGGAGGGGAATGATGGAGATCAAGGCACCGCTTCAAGACCGTACTAATGTTGCAAGTACAATTATAGTGGAGAAACTGGGATTGCCCATGGTAAAGCACCCTAGACCGTACAAGTTACAATGGCTAAATGATAGTGGTGAGATAAGGGTGAACAAGCAAGTGTTAGTTGCATTTCGAATCGGTAAATACGAAGATGAAGTGTTGTGTGATGTAGTACCGATGCAGGCGGGACACTTATTGCTAGGGCGTCCATGGCTGTTCGATAGGCAAGTGAAGCATGATGGCTTTACGAACAAGTACTCTTTTGTACTTAATCGACGATCAATCACTCTTGTACCATTGACACTGCAAGAAGTATACGAGGATCAAGTGAGATTACAAAAGGAGAGTGATCAAAAGAAAGAGAGTGAGCAAAAGAAAAAGAGTCAAAATCAGAGAGAGGCCGAGAAAAATGAGAGAGAAAAATAAAATCAAAGTTTGGCCCTTGAGAGAAAATCAGAGAGAAAACAAAAGAATTTCTATGCAAAAGTGAGTGAGATCAAGCGAGCAATGTTTTCAAAACAGCCGATGATTGTACTTTTGTACAAAGAGGCACTTTTAAACACTAACGAGCTTGACCTTGCTTTGCCTAGTTCGTTTTTTTGTTCTTTTGCAGGAGTACGAGGATGTCTTCCCCGAGGAAACACCACATGGGTTACCTCCAATCTGAGGGATTGAACATCAAATTGATTTTGTTCCCGGTGCAACAATCCCAAGCCGACCAGCTTATAGGAGCAATCCCGATGAGACAAAGGAGCTTCAACGGCAGGAAAGTGAATTGTTGGAGAAAGGGCACGTGAGGGAGAGCATGAGCCCATGTGCGGTTCCGGTCTTACTTGTGCCTAAGAAGGATGGGACGTGGAGGATGTGCATTGATTGCCGAGCCATCAACAACATAACGGTAAAGTATCGTCATCCTATCCCACGCTTAGATGATATGTTAGATGAGCTGCATGGTTCTTGCATATTTTCTAAGATTGATTTAAAAAGTGGTTATCATCAAATTAGGATAAAAGAAGGAGATGAATGGAAAACCGCCTTTAAAACAAAATATTGTTAGTTATGCCTTTTGGTTTGACTAATGCTTCGAGCACATTTATGAGACTTATGAACCATGTTTTGCGTGCATTTATAGGCAGATTTGTTGTTGTCTATTTTGATGATATACTCATTTATAGCAAAAACATAGACGATCATGTAGTACATTTGAAATCCGTTTTAGATGTGCTATGAAAGAAATGTTGTTTACTAATTTAAAAAAGTGCACTTTTTACACCGATAAGCTTGTATCTTTGGGATTTGTTGTTAGTGCACAAGGTATACAGGTTAATGAAGAGAAGGTACGTGCAATCCAAGATTGGCCGAACCCCACAAGTGTAGGTAATGTTCGTAGTTTTCATGGACTTGTTAGTTTCTACCGGCGGTTCGTGAAGGACTTCAGTAGCTTAGCCGCACCGCTTACTGAAGTGATCAAGAAGAACGTTTGATTTCGGTGGGGAGAAGAACAAGAGAAAGCATTTCAATTAATCAAAGAGAAGCTGACTAACACACCTTTGTTGTCTTTACCTAACTTTTCTAAAACGTTTGAAATTGAATATGATGCTTCAGGTATTGGTATAGGCGCCGTTCTTAGGCAAGAAGGACGACCAATTGCTTACTTCAGCGAAAGGTTGTTTGCTAATTTAAATAAGTGCACTTTTTACACCGATAAGCTTGTATTTTTGGGATTTGTTGTTAGTGATGGAGATCAAGGCACCGCTTCGAAGGATCTCGTTCAAGTACCAATTGGGCCAGTTACGAGAGCACGAGCAAAGAAGTTCAAGGATGTGCTCAACGGACTCATCCAAGAGTTATGGGTTCAAGCAAATTCGTGGAGGCCCATTGAGCATGATCCACGTGGGCAACAATGAATTGTCACCTTGATTCAAGTTCTAAAAGGATCCGGTCAAGGCTAAGAATTGGCAAGAAAACAATCGCAGGAAATCTAAACCAAATTGATGCGGAATAAATTGATGGTGGACTGACATGGAAATATGTTGGACCACAAAGATAATTGATGGTGAACCGGCATGGAAATATGAAGAGTACCATATTTAGAACGATTTCATGCCTTATTCAAGTTAGATATTTAAGTATATTTTGATTTGATATTTCTAAGTTTTCCATAATGGGTTTGTTGCCCAAATAATTGCTTGGACCGCAAGAGATTGCGTAGGGATAAATAGCTTGCTAGTCTTTTGTAAAGCCTATTTAAGCATGTGGTTGTAAAGAAAAAGAAAGACATTGATTATTCATAAAACTTGTGAGGTTTATTCTCTTTGGTTCTTTGAAGAACTACGCGAACTTATCGGGATTTCACGTGGCGTTCATCTCGACTTATCAAACGGAGTTTCCACCACCGTTTGTGGCGTCTTCCTTATACCGAGGTTCTTGTTTGTCATAAACAACGGGTCGAGGTCTTCCATTCGAATCTGTCCTTAGAACGATCTTGGGTTCCCTTTCGTTGTTGGGTCTCGTTATTCTTGACGGGGTTCACATCACAAGGTAAGGAGAATGTAGTCGCCGATGCACTTTCTCACAGGTATGCCTTACTCTCTACACTTGATGCAAAATTGCTTGGTTTTGAACACATTAAAGAATTATATGCTGAAGACCACGAATTTTGTGAGGAATATAGAGCTTGTGAGAAAATCACCTCTGGTAAGTTCTTTAGGCTTGATGGATTCCTATTTCGAGAAAATAAGCTATGCTTGTCTAACTGTTCTATGAGGGAGTTATTAGTGCAGGAATTACATGGTGAGGGATTAATGGGACATTTTGGAGTCGCAAAGACTTTAGCTATTTTGCAAGAACACTTCTATTGGCCTCACATGAAACAAGATGTCGAATGGATTTGTGGTAGATGTATCACATGTAGGCAAGGTAAATCCAAAGTGCAGCCCAACAGTTTGTATACTCCTTCACCAATTCCTAGTGAGGCTTGGATTGATATTTCAATGGATTTTGTGTTAGGATTGCCTAGGACTAAACATTGGAAGAAATTCAATTTTTGTGGTCGTGGATAGGTTTTCTAAAATGGCACATTTTATTCCATGTCACAAAACGGATGACGCTTCGCATGTTGCTGATTTGTTCTTTAGAGAGATTGTGAGATTACATGACATGCTTAGGACAATTGTTTCGGATAGAGATGCTAAGTTCTTGAGCTATTTTTGGAAGACTTTGTGGTGTAAGCTAGGTACTAAGCTATTGTTTTCCACTATTTGTCATCTACAAACTGATGGTCAAACTGAAGTAGTAAATAGGACTTTGTCTACTCTATTGAGGGCAATCATTAGGAAGAATGTTTACCACATGTTGAGTTTGCATATAATAGAGCTGTTCATTCTGCTACCAAATTTTCGCCATTTGAAATTGTGTATACGTTTAATCCTTTAACTCCATTGGATTTATCTCATTTACCTTTGACGGAGCACGTTAATTTAGATGGCAAAAAGAAAGCTGACTTTGTGAAGCAGATTCATGAGAAAGGAAGACTCAACATTGAGCGAAGAACGGAACAATATTCCACACAAGCCAACAAGGGACGTCGCAACCTGGTTTTTGAACCCAGAGATTGGATTTGGCTGCATATGAGAAAAGAAAGATTCCCAGCAAAAAGACGTTCCAAATTGCTCCCAAGAGGAGATTGTCATTTCCAAGTCCTCGAGCGTATCAATGACAACGCTTACAAGCTAGCACAATGTAAGTGCCACTTTTAATGTTACTGATTTGAGTCCTTTTGATGTAGGTGATGATTTGAGGGCAAATCCTTTTCAAGAGGAGGGGAATGATGGAGATCAAGGCACCGCTTCGAAGGATCTCGTTCAAGTACCAATTGGGCCGGTTACGAGAGCACGAGCAAAGAAGTTCAAGATTGTACTCAACGGACTCATTCAAGAGTTATGGGCTCAAGCAAATTAGTGGAGGCCCAATGAGCATGATCCACGTGGGCAACAAAGAATCGTGACCTTGATTCAAGTTCTAGAAGGATCTGGTCAAGGCTAAGAATTGGCAAGAAATATTTTGGGTCTATTTTACAAGGATCGGAATGCATGGCTATTCTAGGCGCCACTTTCTTTCCTTTTATGTTGTCTTTTGTTTCCTTCTATATAGTCCTAGGCGTCTAGCTCTTCTTTCCTATTTTAGCGTTGTTTTTTTTAGGCAAGTAGGGATTTATTTTAGCTTTGATTAGGAGGGTGGGCGTCAGGCCTTTATTGCCTTATATGTCTTGTGTGTTTTAGGAAGGTAAGGATTTATTTCCTTACCCATTTTCGGATTTAATTAGGTTTTCTATGTTAGGATTTTTTTCTTTTGTAATGTTCAGCCCTTTAAATAGGTGCATAAGCAATGGAAAACGCAGACATTGATTATTTATAAAACTTGTGAGGTTTATTCTCTTTGGTTCTTTGAAAAACTACGTGAACTTATCGGGATTTCCCGTGGCGTTCATCTCGACTTATCAAACGGAGTTTCCACCACCGTTTGTGGCGTCTTCCTTATACCGAGGTTCTTGTTTGTCATAAACAACGGGTCGAGGTCTTCCATTCGAATTTGTCCATAGAACGATCTTGTTCCCTTTTGTTGTTGGGTCTCGTTATTCATGACGGGGTTTACATCACGTCTAGACGTAATGGCAACACGTTCAACAAGAAATCAGATTTGCTTCACAGACTCAGATATGGAAAGATAGCTGCATCTGTTCGGACAACAGGGCAACACCGTCCGGACACTATACGTGTATCATATATATCACAAATAATGTAATAAGAAAAAACAATTTCCAATCGGATCCATTTGCAAAAGAGTAGAATCTGTGAGAAACATAACGAATTTTAAACCACTAACGAAAATAGCAGATCGGGTAAATAATTACGGAGTCAAACGGGCCTTTTTGTTTGGGGATATCGGGACTTGAACCCTCACGATTTCTAAAGTCGACGGATTTTCCTCTTACTATAAATTTCATTGTTGTCGGTATTGACATGTAGAATGGGACTCTATCTTTTTAATTGACATAAACCCAAGTCATCTATTAAAATAAGGATGATGCGCCTAGATAAGGCAAGACATGGAGAAGAATTGCAACCGTCCAGACTTCAGGGCAACACTGTCCAAACCCAGTTCTTATTGTGGTTATTGAAAAATAGACATGACTTCTATTTTAACCCTATGTGTTTTACAAAGCAGTAGTACTCATAACCTTATATAGTGTTCATACCTTGAACTTTGACGTATCACCAAACACGAACGCCTCCCAACCAAGTCACCTACTTTGAAGGGGTCTTCATTGGAATCCTTTACGGCCAACCCCTACTTCTGTTTAGCGCAGCAATAGCACACAACAGCAATAGCTTGAGAGAAACTAACTCAGCACAACAACTCTAAAATATAACTTTCTAAGCACTACCGAATTCAATACCGAATTCTTACAATTCTTAAGCCTAGGGGCCTCTATTTATAGGCTACAGGTTTAAATGGGCATTTGACTTGAAATATCTAGACGCCATTTGGACAGTAGACATAAAGCGTCCGGACAGACAAATGTGTGCTATCGGCTTTCCAAATTTCTCTGAAATTCTTTCTTGAATTGAGTCGCGTCTAGACAGTGTTGCCCTAGCATCCGGACGGTCGAACGCTGCACGCAATTTCCATATCAAGGCTTGGCGCGTCCGAACCATAACATCTGTCATCCGGATAGTTGATCTGATGCACGCAATTTCCAATATATGAAGCTTGAGAGTCCGGACCATGAAAACTAACGTCCGGACTTCTTGATTTTGAATGCACGACTTGCCTTATGAATTAGGGCGTCCGGACGGGAATCCACATCATCCGGACGGTTGCAGCTGTCTTCCCATAGTTGTGTTTTGGAAGGAAACCCATAGCTGATCGAACACTGGACGGTGTCCAGACGTGCTGCTGAAACGTCCGGACGGATGCAAGCTGGAACAGTTCGAAGCTTCTCGACACAGAGGAAGGTCCAGACGGAAAGTTCTTGCGGTCCGGATGGATGATGCTTGGACAGTTAAGCGTCCGGAGGGAATATCACGTCGTTCGAACGACTGCAAGGGACCGATTTCACTGACTTGTAAACTGTGCAGAATCTTCTAGAAGAACTCTGAATAACTGAATCCCTGTTTAAAAAGCATCATTATATAGAAGTGATTTTGTCAAACAGAATGTAGCCAATCACGAACTAACAAACTCCCCCTTTGGGACTATTTGGAAAAAAATCACCACTTGACCGATTAATAATACAATCCCGATTCAAATAAATTACTCCCCCTTTTTGTCACAAAATGACAAAGGGTAAAACAGAGTAATAATAAACACTACACACAAATTACTCCCCCTAAATGTTTCAGAAGGACAAGGGTAAACAAAGTAATAAAATATCCAACAACAGTTCTAAAAAAAACAAAGAACTTGTTAAAAGAGTAGGCAACTTGTTGAAAAAGGGAGAGAAAAAACAAGATTACTTCCTTCACAAGTAGATCAGCACACACGTGTCAAATTTTGAGAAATCAGCCAAACTGCAAGTTAGAATTACACAGACATAGAGTCGATATACAAGCATTTGATAGGCAAAAATTTCCCTGCAAACATAATAATTAAAATAGCTTGCTTAACTCATGTAATGCGTGTGTGTGTGTGTGAAGGCTTTCCCAAAAAGGTTTTGAAATTCACTAACATGACTTAAAGCAACCAGATTTTCTAGACAAGAGAGAAAATCAATGAAAGATCAGTCAAAAGTCAAACCTTATTATTTACTAGTGCTTAGCCACCCTCATCTGATATACTCCCCCTAAGATCCAGCACTTAAATATTTTTACTTGTGCCATGAAAGACAAGGTAAAGTTTTTACTTGCACCATGAAGGACAAGATATAAAGTTGATTCAGCACAGAAGCAATGCATATATGCATAGAACACAAAATTCAGAAGAATAACTGCTTGGTTCTTGTTGGTGCTGCAACTTATAAAGAATGCTAGAATTTTTAGGTTCTAGGTTCAACTAGCATGTTGGTCATTTTAACTATCTTGTCAAAACATCTCTTATTAGAATTTCCAGAACCAAGAAATCAGAGAGGAAAGAATGTTCCTTAGAGGAGCCTTGGTTAGTGCACAATATCATCACATGAGAAACGCAACTATCAATTATGAAAAGTGAGCAGGAAAACTTTGCATATGTCAGACTTATGTTCTCAACCACATGTAAGTATAGGTCATCAAAGCAAAATGAACCAATAAAAAGAATAAGAAACATAAGATAGCTGACAAAAAAAGAAAAAAAAAAAAAAAGAAAAAGAAAAAGAAAAAAAGAGAACCACCCTGCCACAAAACTCTCCCAATTTTTTTTTATTTATTCTTTTTTAATTACAAAAAAAAAAAAATCATGCTATCAGAGGACGAGACTTAAGAACCATAAGGAAGTCTAATCATAGCATGGAAAAGCATGTCTAGGACATGTGTCACAAACACCAATGGCTTTTCGAAGGGATTCAAACCTGCAACCATCCAGAAGGCAATTCATTCATAGCTTAAGCTCCCAAGTGGGCTTTGATGCAAACCAAGGAGCTGAACATGTTGATCATGCACGTGGGATTGGAGCTGAAGTTGCACAAGACCCTTTGTCACTTCCTAGTGGCCCAATTACAAGACTTAGAGCCAAACGTTTCAAAGAAGTACTAAATGGGCTAATCCAAGAGAATTGGGCTAATTCTAAAAGGACCAAGATGGGCTCAAATAATAATCAAGGCTTAGTCCATGTCATCAAAGCAATTAAAGAGGATAATTAGCATGCAAAAACGTGACCAGCATGGTCTGACCATTAAAGGGTGTGAATTTGTTGAGTTTCAAGGATATTAAATAGGGGAATGAACTTGGTCTTGTTGAGTTTCAAGGATATTAAATAGTCATTTAGTTATTATTTTTGGCTGCCTCTAGAAGTCCAAGAGACCTAAAAAAACGTGGGGACATGTTTATGTTGATGTTTGTGTTGCTTTTAAAGCTGTAGTTATGACTTTTCCTATTCTTGGAGGATTGTTCCAAGTATATAGATGGTGATGTGAACCCCGTCAAGAATAACGAGACCCAACAACGAAAGGGAACCCAAGACCGTTCTAAGGACATATTCGAATGGAAGACCTCGACCCGTTGTTTATGACAAACAAGAACCTCGGTATAAGGAAGACGCCACAAACGGTGGTGGAACTTCGTTTGATAAGTCGATATGAACGCCACGGGAAATCCCGATAAGTTCGAGTAGTTCTTCAAAGAACCAAAGAGAATAAACCTCACAAGTTTTATGAATATCAATGTCTCTTTTTTTTCTTTACAACCACATGCTTAAATAGGCTTTACAAAAGACTAGCAAACTCTTTATCCCTACGCAATTTCTTGCGGTCCAAACAATTATTTGGGCAACAAACCCATTATGGAAAACTTAGAAATATCAAATCAAAATATACTTAAATATCTAACTTAAATAAGGCATGAAATCGTTCTAAATATGGTACTCTTCATATTTCCTTGCCGGTTCACCATCAATTATCTTTGTGGTCCAACATATTTCCATGTCAGTCCACCATCAATTATTCCGCATCAATTTAGTTTAGATTTCCTGCGATTGTTTTCTTGCCAATTCTTAGCCTTGTCCGGATCCTTCTAGAACTTGAATCAAGGTGACAATTCTTTGTTGGCCACGTGGATCATGCTCAATGGGCCTCCACAAATTTGCTTGAGCCCATAACTCTTGGATGAGTCCGTTAAGCACATCCTTGAACTTCTTTGCTCGTGCTCTCGTAACCGGCCAAATTGGTACTTGAACGTGATCCTTCAAAGCGGTGCCTTGATTTCCATCATTCCCCTCCTCTTGAAAAGGATTTTCCCTCAAATCATCACCTACATCAAAAGGACTCAAATCAGTAACATTAAAAGTGGTTTTACATTGTACTCACCAAGTAAATCTAGCTTGTAAGCGTTGTCATTGATACGCTCGAGGATGCAATTGAGTCCATCTATGGGCTGGAAATTTTTTTCTTTGCGTATGTGAACCCAAACCCAACCTCCTAGGTCAAAGATGAAACGCTGTTATTAGCTTGGTAAGCAAACTTTTCAATCTTTGGCGCGACCTTCATGTGTCCATCCAAACTACTCCTTTCATCAATAGGTAAAGGAATCAAATTTAAGGGAGTAAGTGGATTAAAACCAAAAACAGTATCAAAGGGAGGGGAAGAAGTAGAAGTATGCATAGCTCTATTAAATGCAAACTCTATAAATGGCAAACAGTCCTCCCAAGTTTTGAAATTCTTTTGAATGGCAGTGCATAAGAGTCGAGTTAGAGCCCTGTTGACTACTTCAGTCTTGAGTTGCACTATTTCCTTGAAATACAAATCAGCTATCTTGGTAGCATCATCAAGAGCCCCCTTTATCGCACGCCATCTCAGTGATGCCTTTAGGCGTTGACCACTCCTGGATAGCCCTGACTTCTTCTTCATTCACCTCAATATCCTTTGTACCAACAACATAACCAAGAAAAACAAATTTTTCCATACAAAAGGTACATTTCTTAAAATTAGCATACAACTTTTTACATCTCAACACATTGAACACATATATCAAATGCTGAATATGTTCATCTAAGTTCTTGTTGTACACTAGGATATCACCAAAGTACACAACTACAAATTTGCCTATGCATGCATGTAAACAATGGTTCATTAATCTCAGGAAAATACTAGGCGCATTTGTAAGTCTAAATGGTATAACCAACCATTCATCAAGTCCATATTTAGTCTTAAAAGCAATTTCCCATTCATTTTCCTTTCTCATTCTTATTTGATGGTACCCACTTTTAAGATTTATTTTACTGAAAATATATGAGCCATGCAATTCATCAAGAAAATCATATAATCTAGGAATGGGATGATGATGCGTTACCGTAATATTGTTGGCCGCTTTGCAATCAACGCACATCCTCCAAGTCCTATTCTTCTTTGGCACTAGTAGCACTGGTATTGCACATGGGCTCATGTTCTCTCTCACGTACCCCTTGCTCATCAATTCTCCAACTTGCTTTTGAAGCTCCTTGGTCTCCTCCGGATTACTCTTATAGGCTGGTTGGTTTGGGATAACGGTTCCAGGTACGAAATCAATTTGATGCTCAATGCCTCTAATGGGTGGCAACCCACTTGGCATTTTCTCCGGAAATACATCCTCGGACTTCTGCAACAAAGAAACAGCAAAACTAGGAAGAGATTGGTTAGTTTCATCGAGATTAAGATAAGATTCTTTGTAAACAATAAAACTCATAGGCTGATCTTCTAAGAAGTCCCTCTTAACCTCACTCTCATGTGCATAAAAACTTACATTTGTCCTTCCTTTTCTCTCTGCAGGTTCTCTTTCTTTTTTCTCTCGTGGCTCCACTCTCTTTTCTTTAATCTCAGCCACCTCTCTATTTTCTTTTTCACTCTCTCCTTTTCTTGAGATTTCGACCTCACTCTGATTTTTCTTCTCTCTCATTTTTCTTTCTTGTGTCTCAGTCTCACCCTTTCTTTTTTGCTCAATCTCACTTTTCAGCTTAAGTTGGCCCTCATAGACCTGTTTTGGAGTTAAAGGAGCTTGATTGCTTGTTCATCCTTTACCGTAGCTCGATCATTTCTATCCCACTTGGTTTCCAAGGAGTGCTAGAAACTGACGTATACCTTGCTGCCCCCCTTCTCTGTAACTGCCTCTCCACCTTCATAGCCATGTGCACCATGTCTTCTACCTCCTCATAATGATGCAACTCAACTACATGGGCTATGTCCCTATTCAAACCACTTAAAAATCTGGCCATGTGCACCATGTCCTCTTCTACATTAGCCCGAATCATAGCCACCTCCATCTCCTTATAGTAATCCTCTACACTCCTAGGCCCTTGTGTAAGGTTTTGTAATATTTGGTAAAGGCCTCTATAGTAATGGCTAGGTACAAATCTCCGCCTCATGAGAGCCTTCAACTCACCCCATGTTTCTATAGGTCTCTCATGATTTCTCCTCCTATTGGTCACTAATTGATCCCACCAAATAATTGCATAATCAATGAACTCAATTACTGCCAGCCTCATTTTCTTCTTCTCTGAATAATTGTGACAAGTCAAAGTCAACTCTATTTTCTTCTCCCACTCTAAATATGCTTCAGGGTCATTCTTACCTTGGAAAGATGGTATTTTAATTTTGAGGCTCCCAAGGTTCCTATCTACCCCCATCTTGACCCATTGGATTTCTCCTAGGTCCTCTTTCATGCCTAACTCCTCTAGGTCCGCCCACTCCACCTATTCCAACTTTAGGTGTTATGTCTTCCTCATCATCAAAACCAGACCCATAACGGGATTTCCGGGACCAAAAAACAGTTTTATTCCGAGATTTTCGTCTTCAAATATTCCAAATTCTTAGGCCGTCGTGATTTTATTTCGTTTGACGAAAATAACTGCTATATGATACAATTTATTTACGCCCAAACAAAAACTAGCGTAGATTTTCGTTTCGTGTGTTTCGTTAGTGAATCGGGATTTCCGGGACCAAAAAGCAGTTTTATTCCGAGATTTTCGTCTTCAAATATTCCTAATTCTTAGGCCGTCGTGATTTTATCTCGTTTGACGAAAATAACTGCTCTTCATGCTCCTCCCTCGGCGGAACTCTTTCCTTTCTACGCAAATTACAACCGTTTTGTGGTTGCTCCTCACTTCTATTTTCATATGATCTATCCGTTCGTGAACCTGCTCCATCTCCATCTTCATCACACGCCTCATCTCACTCATCATGGCCTCCATAAACACTTTCGGATCAGCCAATTTTGTATCATCTTCGGCAATGCTCTTACCACTATCGTGAAACATGATTGCTGCAAAAAAAAAGAAAGTTAATGGTAAAACCTCACACACTCCCTTACGTGTTTACGCTCACATATTGTCACTCCACTCGTGTTTTCACTCAAAATAATATGGCTTTTACCCTCTGATGTTCTCACCACTCTTGCCTTTTTCCACTCGATAATTCTCTTTCAGTTCTTTTGAAACTAAACAAACTACTCAAAATTTCCAGCAACAATTTACCTAGAGCTAATCAAGGAATCTCAGATTTGAACACAAGGAATATGGAAATTTTCAGATTAGAAATAGAAGGAATATGGAAGTTTGGAAGCACAGAATAGTGAATTTTTTTTAATTTTTTCTAGTCACAAGCAGCAATAATAATTGTAATTGCCAAAAACGATTGATCAGATTTCAACAAGGACATGGAACTATACAAAGGACAATTGAAAGCGACGTGTAAATCAAATCTGGAAATTGTAGATATGGAAAGAAAAATACAAATCTTGAAATTATTGATCAGATTTCAACAAGGACATGGAAATAGACAAAAGGACAATTGATAACGACGTGTAATTCAAAGATGGAAGTTGCAGATATGGAAAGAAAATCCAAATCTTGAAATTATTGATCTGAAAATTAAAGCAAAGATTCGCGTAATCAATTAAGAATGAAATTCAAATCTGAAAATTTCAAATCTGAAAAATTAAAGCAAAGATTCGCGTAATCAATTAAGAATGGAATTCAAATCTGAAAATTTCAGATCTGAAAAATTAAAGCAAAGATTCGCGAAAATCACAAATCTAAATTTTGACATGATTTTTTTTTTTTGATGATCAGCAACTAGCTTTTAAGAATAATGAAATAAAATTTCGAAATAGTGATGTGAAGGGATATGCAAACCTGAACTAGAAACCGAGCTCTGATACCAAATGATGTGAACCCCGTCAAGAATAACGAGACCCAACAACGAAAGGGAACCCAAGACCGTTCTAAGGACAAATTCGAATGGAAGACCTCGACCCGTTGTTTATGACAAACAAGAACCTCGGTATAAGGAAGACGCCACAAACGGTGGTGGAACTCCATTTGATAAGTCGATATGAACGCCACGGGAAATCCCGATAAGTTCGAGTAGTTCTTCAAAGAGCCAAAGAGAATAAACCTCACAAGTTTTATGAATATCAATGTCTCTTTTTTTTTCTTTACAACCACATGCTTAAATAGGCTTTACAAAAGACTAGCAAACTCTTTATCCCTACGCAATTTCTTGCGGTCCAAACAATTATTTGGGCAACAAACCCATTATGGAAAACTTAGAAATATCAAATCAAAATATACTTAAATATCTAATTTAAATAAGGCATGAAATCGTTCTAAATATAGTACTCTTCATATTTCCTTGCTGGTTCACCATCAATTATCTTTGTGGTCCAACATATTTCCATGTCAGTCCACCATCAATTATTCCGCATCAATTTGGTTTAGATTTCCTGCGATTGTTTTCTTGCCAATTCTTAGCCTTGTCCGGATCCTTCTAAAACTTGAATCAAGGTGACAATTCTTTGTTGGCCACGCGGATCATGCTCAATGGGCCTCCACAAATTTGCTTGAGCCCATAACTCTTGGATGAGTCCGTTAAGCACATCCTTGAACTTCTTTGCTCGTGCTCTCGTAACCGGCCCAATTGGTACTTGAACAAGATCCTTCAAAGCGGTGCCTTGATTTCCATCAGATGGGCATTACGAATTTTATAGGCAGATATTGTTTTCAATCTTGTTTCTCACCTTATTCAAGTTCTTGACCTTTTTGATGAGTTTTGGTTGTTTCTTATTTTTGAATTGCTGCTGGATTATTTTGAATTAGTTTCTTGAAGTTCAATTAAGAACTAAAAAGACACAAAAGAGTGGAAAAAGGCAAGAGTGTGTGAGACCATAAGAGGGTAAAAGCCGTTTAGAGTGAAAACACGAGTGCAAGTGTATCAATTCTTGAGTGAAACACGTGAGGGAGTGCTTGTGAGGATTCTAACCTTGTTTTGCAGATTCTAAACATGTCCAATAATCAAGAAGAAGACACAACCGAAGTATTTCGACAACCCGCAGCTCCAAACCTCCAAATGCAAGCGTTGTTAAGGAAGATGAGACGTTGAGGGCTGAATTAGAACCTATTCACGAGAGGTTGGACAGGGTAGAAGCGGAAACTCCTAGGGGACAGCAACAAGATAATTCCAATAGACAGCTTGGTGGGCGTGTTCCGTAGCGGAATGTTGAGGAAGAGGCGGAGTCGGAGGAGTTTGATGAGCCATATTTGAACCGGGGCAGGTTTGAGCGTGGGTTTGGTAATAGAGAAGCTAGGATGGGTAGGCCTAGGAGGAATAATGATTTAGGAAATATAAAGATTAAAATCCCATCTTTTCAAGGTAAAAATGATCCTGAAGGGAGTGGGAAATTGATGTGAACCCCGTCAAGAATAACGAGGCCCATCAATGAAAGGGAACCCAAGATCGCTCTATGGACAGATTCGAATGGAAGACCTTGACCCGTTGTTTATGACAAACAAGAACCTCGGTATAAGGAAGATGCCACAAACGGTGCTGGAAACTCCGTTTGATAAGTAGAGATGAACGCCACGGGAAATCCCGATAAGTTCGCGTAGTTCTTCAAAGAACCAAAGAGAATAAACCTCACAAGTTTTATGAATAATCAATGTTGCGTTTTCCATTACTTATGCACCTATTTAAAGGGCTGACAAGAGAAAAAAAACCCTAACATACAAAACTTAATTAAAGCCGAAAATGGGTAAGGAAAGAAATCCTTACCTTCCTAAAACACACAAGACATATATAAGGCAGTAAAGGCTGGATGCCCACCCTCCTAATCAAAGCTAAAATAAATCCCTACTTGCCTAAAACAAAAGAGCTGGAATAGGAAAGAAGAGTAGGACGCCTAGAGTCATATAGAAGGAAATAAAAGACAACATAAAAGGAAAGAAAGTGGCGCCTAGAATAGCCATGCAATCCGATCATTCTAGAATAGACCCAAAATATTTCTTGCCAATTCTTAGCCTTAACCAAATCCTTCTAGAACTTGAATCAAGGTGACGATTATTTGTTGCCCACGTGGATCATGCTCATTGGGCCTCCATGAATTTGCTTGAGCCCATAACTCTTGAATGAGTCCGTTGAGTACATCCTTGAACTTCTTTGCTCATGCTCTCGTAACCGGCCCAATTGGTACTTGAATGAGATCCTTCGAAGCGGTGCCTTGATCTCCATCATTCCCCTCCTCTTGAAAAGGATTTGCCCTCAAATCATCACCTACATCAAAAGGACTCAAATCAGTAACAATAAAAGTGGCACTTACATTGTACTCACCAGGTAAATCTAGCTTGTAAGCGTTGTCATTGATACGCTCGAGGACTTGGAAAGGACCATCTCCTCTTGGGAGCAATTTGGAACGTCTTTTCGCCGGGAATCTTTCTTTTCTCATATGCAGCCAAACCCAATCTCCGGGTTCAAAAACCAGGTTGCGACGTCCCTGGTTGGCTTGTGTGGCATATTGTTCCGTTCTTCACTCAATGTTGAGTCTTGCTTTCTCATGAATCTGCTTCACAAAGTCAGCTTTCTTTTTTATTAATTGAAATGCTTTCTCTTGTTCTTCTCCCCACCGAAATCCAACGTTCTTCTTGATCACTTCGGTAAAGCGGTTCAGCTAAGCTACTGAAGTCCTTCACGAACCGCTGGTAGAAACTAGCAAGTCCATGAAAACTACGAACATTACCTACACTTGTGGGGCTCAGCCAATCTTGGATTGCACATACCTTCTCTTCATCAACCTGTATACCTTGTGCACTACTAACAAATCCCAAAAATACAACTTATTGGTGTAAAAAGTGCACTTCTTTAAATTAGGAAACAACCTTTCTTTCCTTAGCACATCTAAAACGGATTTCAAATGTACTACAGACCGTCTATGTTTTTGCTATAAATGAGTATAAATGAAAAATCTGCCTATAAATGAAAAATCTTCGGGTTCAAAATAGACAACAACAAATCTGCCTATAAATGAAAAACATGGTTCATAAGTCTCATAAAGGTGCTCGAAGCATTAGTCAAACCAAAATGCATAACTAACCATTCATACAAACCATATTTGGTATAAAAGGCGGTTTTCCATTCATCTCCTTCTTTTATCCTAGAAACCGTGCTCTGATACCAAATGATGTGAACCCCGTCAAGAATAACGAGACCCAACAACGAAAGGGAACCCAAAATCGTTCTATGGACAGATTCGAATGGAAGACCTTGACCCGTTGTTTATGACAAATAAGAACCTCGGTATAAGGAAGACACCACAAACGGTGGTGGAAACTCTGTTTGATTAGTCGAGATGAACGCCACGGGAAATCTCGATAAGTTCGCGTAGTTCTTCAAAGAACCAAAGTGAATAAACCTCACAAGTTTTATGAATAATCAATGTCTGCGTTTTCCATTGCTTATGCCTATTTAAAGGGCTGAACATTACAAGAGAAAAAAAAACCCTAACATACAAAACCTAATTAAAGCCGAAAATGGGTAAGGAAAGAAATCCTTACCTTCCTAAAACACACAAGACATATAAGGCAATAAAGGCTGGACGCCCACCCTCCTAATCAAAGCTAAAATAAATCCCTACTTGCCTAAAAAAAAAGAGCTGGAATAGGAAAGAAGAGCTGGACGCCTAGAAGGAAACAAAAGACAACATAAAAGGAAAGAAAGTGGCGCCTAGAATAGCCATGCAATCCAATCATTCTAGAATAGACCCAAAATATTTCTTGCCAATTCTTCGCCTTGACTGGATCCTTCTAGAACTTGAATCAAGGTGACGATTCTTTGTTGCCCACGTGGATCATGCTCATTGCTCCACAAATTTGCTTGAGCCCATAACTCTTGAATGAGTCCATTGAGTACATCCTTGAACTTTTTTGCTCGTGCTCTCGTGACCGGCCCAATTGGTACTTGAACGAGATCCTTCGAAGCGGTGCCTTGATCTCCATCAGAAACTAAAATGGAGAGATGGTGTTTGATTGTCACAACTACTCAGAGATAAAGAATGTTAAGTTGGCTGCAATTGAATTCATCGATTATACCATTGTTTGGTGGGATCAATTACTGATTAATAGGAGAAATAGAAAGCCACCCATGGACACTTTGGGAGGAGATGAAAATGCTTATGAAGAAGTGTTTTGTACCCAACCACTATTATAGGGCATTGTATGAAAAGTTACAGAGGTTAATTCAAGGTTCCAAGAGTGTGGATGAGTATTACAAGGAGATGGAGGTAGCTATGATCTGGGCTAATGTAGAAGAGGACCGAGAAGCCACCATGACGTTTTTGCACGGTTTAAATCGTGAGATTGCAGATATAGTTGAGTTGTAGCACTATGTTTAACGGATATGGTGCATCAAGCCATAAAGGTGGAGAAACAATTCAAATGGAAGGGATTGGCTAGGAGAGGACAACCTATGGCTACCACAAGCCCATTGAAGACAGCTCCAAAAAGGGACAAGCAGCTTCAAAATTAGCCAAAATTTGAACCCTTTAAGAATGCCAAACCAACGACCGCAACTACTTTAAGTAACACCGAGGCATCTACTTCTAAAACACGTGATATTAAGTGTTTTAAATGTTAGGGGCGGGACACATAGCCAGCCAATGTGTAAACAAAAGGGTGATGGCGATAAACGCCCAAAGAGAGCTTGAGTCAAAGAATGAGGAAGAAGTAGATGATGATGACTTGCCACCTTTGGAGGATGCCCTGCTGTGGTTGGAGATTTATTGGTAGCAAGTTCTCAATGTGCAGGTTAAGTATAGTCAATCAATGCACAACAAATTGAGAAATAGGGGGAAAAATAATAATGGTTCCGAGATTGCTAGGCAAGCAGAAATGTAACGCCCCGAATTCGAGCCTGCAAATTCGTAAGCAGAAACCTCCGGTTTCCACGTGACATTACTATATCAAAGATAAACTCTCGCAGCGGAATATATATATATATTTTTTCTTCTAAAGCCTTAGGAATTGATAGCATAACACATTTAGAGCTGACTGAAATACCTCGGTACATTTATTAAAAGTTACTTATGTTTATCTTTACATGTCATATGCACACTAGGTGCATCAAAATTAGTGCCACAAACAGCACATAAGCTTATAACATAAAACATGCTAAACATGACACCGTTATACATATTTACATGCCATAAAACAAAACATAAGCACAACTAGTAATTTCTAAACTAGCACATAATCGCTCGTTGAATGGTTTCAAAAACCATCAAAACTGGCATATGGGTCCATGCCTTCATTCTCCAGATCTGCATCAGTAACTATGCAAATATGGCGTTATCATATTTGCATAGACAAACAAGTGAGTCATCTATTTTCATATCTACGTTATCATCAATCTAATAACAGTTCATATAGAATGCAAATGTAAGGGTTGTATGAATATGCATCGTAGTAACTATTTGGTTTGTGTTTTAGGATCATCTTACTTCAGACCTCTCGTTCTAGGTTATATGAACCCGTTCACGTCCTTTGCCTCACACTTAAAGTCTTACCTGTTTGCACTGGAATCCAACCGGTCCCAGCATTAGTTATATATTAGGCCTTCGGATACCCCTGGGTCACTATGAACCCCCTGGATCCACTGACTAGCCTTCCTTCCCCTTGCTACTACATCAGCTTGTTGATGGCTATCTCGTCAGCCGTTATATTAATTGGACACAACATGCAATGCATGAACAACCACATGCAATAAACACACACCACACAGTCCTAATGAAACATAGAATCATTCCTCAGTAAGTAACTTCATACTTACTCTCCTTGGTGTAGTTTCTTAGCTCATTTTCTGTAACAAATATATACAAAGAAGATGATATATACATCAGTCCTTTTCCCAATATTAAAAATGTGTATATTTTTACATCACTTTACTCATCGTTTTTAGTTATCAATTAAAAGGTAATTACTTCAACTTGAATCCTAACAGGATAATATTTTTATGTAAAGGGATAGGGAAATTAGCGGCATAGCCACTTTGTAGGAATACCATAAATGATAAAATAAATATGCAAAGGAATAGGAAAATTAGCGGCATAGCCACTTTGTACGAATACAATAAATTATAAAATAAATATGCAAAGGAATAGAGAAATTAGCGGCATAGCCACTTTGTAGTAATACAATAAATTATAAAATAAATACGCAAAGGGATAGAAAAATTTAGCGGCATAGCCACTTTGTAGTAATACAATAAATTATAAAATAAATACGCAAAGAGATAGAAAAAATTTAGTGGCATAGCCACTTTGTAGGAATACAATAAATTATAAAATAAATGCGGGGGATTAAACCACTCCGTAGTAACGCAATAAATGATAAAATAAATATGGGGGATTAAACCACTCCGTAGTAACGCAATAAATAAACAAGTAAATAAATACGGGGGTTGAAACCAACTCCGTAGTAACGCAATAAATAAACAAGTAAATAAATACGGGGGTTGTTAAACCAACTCCGTAGTAATAAATACAAATGAAATCAAATAGTAAGGAAGAGGTGTCAAGATTTACTCACCAATTTGATTTGGAGAGAAAAATAACTTCAAGAACACCAAAGTGGTTGTGTGGTAGAAGGAGAGAAAAAGGGAGAGAAAACCAAAGCACAAAGCTTTCAAGGAAGTTGTCTAGGATTTGTGTGGAAAACAAGGAGCCTTGCATGCTTATTTATAGGAGGAAGGTAGGGGTATTGAGGTGCAAAATGTAATAAAAGAATTACCCTATTGGATAAGTTCTTGCAAATAAGTCCTTGCTTTATTATCTAATTGCATTTTGGGATTTTCGTCCAAATGGGGGCAGCTTACTCTGAGAATTATTTCGATGGTCAAACTGACTCCGATTAACGTGAAATTTTGAGGGTAGATAGAGGACTTCATGACAAACATTTTCTCTTTTTGGTTCGTCTCATTTTGAGTTCGTTTTGACGTAGTTTCGGTCAAGTCAAAGTTTCTGTCTATAAAGCCAAAATATCTTTTATCCACTTTCAGCGTTCACACTTGCTTTATTGATTTTTCCTCATTTTCATGATTACTTTTGAGATATTCCATTCTTTCATCATTACTCTTGTTTTTTATACATAAATGTTTTCTAGAAGCATGGAGATATTATTCTTGACAGTTTTTCGTTTAATATCGCCAGTTGGGTAATTTAGGCTCGGGTCAAAAAGTCAACTGGTGGTTTTTTTTTTGCTAACTTTTGCCGTATGGTAGATCTTTCTTTTGTAAGCACAACGGTTTTTGAATTATCTAAATCTGAGTTCGTTTGACTGGTTTTCGGTTCAATCAAAGTTTACAGCTTAAATGTAACTTTTGAGTTTTCAAGGGTTTTTAGGGTATGATCTTTAAGTTTTCAAAACAACTTTAGATTTGCTTGTAAAAACAAGTGGATATTGTTTCCTTAACAATATCAATGATTTCTTTAAGAGTTGAAATTACTGGGCGTTACAAGAAATATGTCAGAAACAAATGCAACCCATGCTTGCCTTCCCTATGGTGGTTGTTGATAGAACTTCATCTAGTGATCCATCCATCGTATCATACTCTGCATCCATATAGGCAGCTCCCAATAGAATTGATCATCCTCAAGCTTCTACGACTTATTTCATGTAGTTCCTTGATTTGTTTTTCTTGGATTTGCCATTCTGATTGGCAAGAACAAATCGTTGTTGATGCCACTGATGCTGAAGAGCCTAATGTTGTGGGGCTTGATGCCATCGAGCCTGATGCCGAGCTCTAGGTCTAGTGCCAAATGTAGCTTGTCTTGGCAACTCTTTCTTAACCTTTGATCTCTGAGCTTTGAGAAGGGTGCACTGAGGTCAGATGTGACCACGTAACCCACAGTGGTGGCATATAGAAGGCCTTCTAATGATTGGAGGCTTCTAAGTAGCCTTAGCATTAACCAGAACATCCCCTCCAATTTCTTCATTTCCTTTATCCTGGCCAACGGATGGAGGCAAAGGGACTGTGGGCTTGACAAATATAGTCCTAGAAGTAGAGGGGATATCAGAGGAAGCAGCTATGGGTTAGCTTCTCATCAGTGTGATCCTTTCCAACTGTAGTTGTGTCTCCAGTAGCTTCTCCTCTAGATCATGTATCTTGAGCAGCAAAGAACTTTTCTCAGTCGATAAACTGTTTAGCTCATGAATGTGCTGCTTGTGAGTCTCCCTCAACTTTACAAACTCGACATAGAAGACTTCATAAGCCTCTTTGAGTTCTTCCCCGTCTTCATCACTGTGCTCAGAGTAGTAGCATTGAGAATTTTCTTGGTCTTCATGTGGAGCCCCAAAGGCTAGAAATTGATCATTAGCAGGAGTTTCTTTCTTCTTCTGACTCATCACTGAGAGTCACATTGTAGGCCTTCCCTTTTCCCTGCTTGAGATTCCCACCGTTAACCCGAATATGGCCAAAGCCTGGGCATTCAAAACATTTGGGGCCTCTTGGGTCTTTTTTCTTAGCTTCTTTAGGCTCATGTTCTCTGGGGGCCTTCTTCGGTCTTTCGGAGAATTTCTTCTTGAATATGTCATTCTTCATTAATCTCCCAAAATTCTTGGCCAACATTGCCATTGCATCATCTTCATTATCAGAGACTTCCTCAGATGAGACTCTTGCTTTCTTCTTGGATGCCTTGAAGGCAATTACCTTTGCCTTCTTGATTGGAGGTAGAGAGTACTTAAAGATTTGAAGAGATCCCACCAATTCTTTAATCTTCATCTCATCCAGATATCTTTATTCTGAAACGCTCAGGCAAAGATCTTAGAATTTTTCGGATGAGTTTTATATCCGAGATTGACTTTCCGAGACTTACCATTGAGTTTCTCAGGTCATTGATCTTAATGTAAAACTCCCCGAATGTCTCATCTTCAAGCATCTTAATTTCCTCAAATCTAGAAATCAACATATGGAGGATTAGAGATTTAGGGTTTCAGAGTTTTGGGGATTAAGTTTTAGAGATTTGTCTCTCATTAGTGTTTAAGATTTATGAAGTATGAGAGTTCAATGGTTTAAGTATTTAGTGTTTTAAGGTTATAACAGAGCAAAGCATATTGTTTGAGGTTAAACAAATCCCAGCAATCCAGCATAATAGATTATACATTTCTAACAAAGCAGAGCATAATTTTTAAAACAATTCAATTACTCAAACAAAGGTCAGCATAACAGATTACAAATTATAGAATGTGGACTATCAAAGAGAATTGCAGATTCTAGAGCTGTTAACTAACTAGTCTAACCTCAAATGGCAAGGAAGATTATATAATACAACAAAGCAAAGCATAATAGATAAAAGAAAGAATATGGCAGATTATGTTTTGTTAACTAACAACTAAACATGGCACGACTATAACAAGCCCACAAAAACAAACCCTAATACGGCTACAAAACACAACAATAAACAAGCCAAAGCAAACAACATTAACTAATGTGAAATGTGAAACAAAGCAGAGCATATGTCAAAGTCAGTCAAACAAACCTCTGGCTGGATATTGTTCTAATTTCTAATAGGGTTTGCATTTTACAGATTTGAAAACTAATCCATGATTCTGTCACCTGAAATGTGAAACAAATCCAAACATTAACTTGCCTATCGAACTAATCCGTGATTCGTAAAGCCATCATGCTTCACTTGCCTATCGAATTGCCATGGACGCCCTAGCAATAAATGTCACGCCTGCATCGGTACTACATCACACAACACTTCATCTTTGTATTTACCAATTCGAAATGCAACTTACACTTGCTTGTTCACCCTTATCTCACCACTATCATTTAGCCATTGTAACTTGTACGGTCTAGGATGCTTTACCATGGGCAATCCCAATTTCTCCACCATAATTGTGCTTGCAACATTAGTACAACTACCACCATCAATAATCACACTACATACCTTGTCTTTAACGTAGCACCTAGTGTGAAAGATGTTCTCCCGCTGTACTTCATCAACTCCTTTTGCTTGCAAGCTCAATGCTCTCCTCGCCACCAATGTCAATGCGTCAGGGGCTAAATACTCCTCCTCGGAAACATCCTCCAATGGCGGCATGTCGTCGGTGTTGGAATCTTTATCATCGGTCACAATTTCACCATTGGCTTGCAACACCATGATTTGCTTGTTTGGGCATTGACTTGCTATGTGGCCCCTGCCTTGACATCTAAAACATTTAATATCACGATTCCTAGAGGTAGAACTTTCGGTTTTACCTTGAGGAACGTGGCTGGTGGTTGCGGACTTGGGCTCGGGTTTGGGCGTTTGTGACTTGTCCAGCGGCTTGGCATGACTCGATTTCCAAGAGGTAGAACTAGATTTATGGCCTGCACGTGTCCCACTCCCTCTCTTGAGTTGCTGTTCCACTTTGATAGCCATATGCACCATATCTTCCAATTCCACATAATGCTGCATCTTTACCTTATCATGGATCTCCCGGTTTAAGCCAAGTAAAAATCTAGCCATTGTAGCCTCCCGATCCTCCTCTACATTAGCGCGGATCATAGCAATCTCCATCTCCTTGTAGTAATCCTCTACACTTCGACTCCCTTGTCTAAGACCTTGTAACTTTTTGTAGAACTCTCGGTAGTAGTAACTTGGAACGAATCGCTTTCTCATCACTACTTTCATCTCCTCCCATATAGACATTAGGCGTTCTCTATTCCGCCTCCTGTTTATCACAAGCTGATCCCACCAAGTAATAGCATATTCAGAAAATTCAATCACGGCTAATTTTATCTTCTTTGTCTCGGAGTAGTTGTGGCAATCAAACACGAACTCCATCTTCTCCCACTCAAGATATGCCTCAGGATTAGATCTACCCTTGAAAGGACGGAATCTTCATCTTAATACCACCCAAGTTGTTTTCTTCGCGATTCCTAGCTTTCTCTAAATCTAAATCCGGGTCTCCTATTGTTAACAATGGAATCCCGATCTTCTTCTTCATCAAAACCAGACCCATAACGCCCTTCATCCTCCTCCCTCGGTGGAACTCTTTCCCTTTTACGCAAATTACGACCGTTTTGTGGTTGCTCCTCACATCTATTCTCTCCATCTGATCTATCCGTTCGTGAACCTGCTCCATCTCCATCTTCATCACACGCCTCATCTCACTCATCATGGCCTCCATAAACACTTTCGGATCAGCCAATTTTGTATCACCTTCGGCAATGCTCTTACCACTATCGTGAGACATGATTGCTGCAAAACAAGGTTAAAAGAAAAAAAAGAACCTCACGAATCACTCTCAGATTTGATGAACACAAGGAATATGGAAACTTTCATATTAGAATTAGAAGGAATATGGCAGTTTGGAATTTCGAAAGCACAGAATAGGAATATGCTCTTCTTCTTCGAGTCTCTCTCTCTCTCTCTTTTTTTTCGATGATCAGCAACTAGCTTTTGAGAATAATGAAATAAGATTTCGAAATAACTAAGGGATGTGAGACCAGACCAATAGTTTAGACATCAACAAGACAAATAAACATTGAACAGATAGGGTAAAGGAAGAGATAAATGATGTGGACGGCTAAAGAAGAAACAAATGAATGAAAGATGTTAAAGGATAGGCAAACCTGAACTAGAAACCATGCTCTGATACCAAATGATGTGAACCCCGTCAAGAATAACGAGACCCAACAACGAAAGGGAACCCAAGATTGTTCTATAGACAGATTCGAATGGAAGACCTCGACCCGTTGTATATGACAAACAAGAACCTCGGTATAAGGAAGACGCCACAAACGGTGGTGGAAACTCCGTTTGATAAGTCGAGATGAACACCACGGGAAATCCCGATAAGTTCGCGTAGTTCTTCAAAGAACCAAAGAGAATAAGCCTCACAAGTTTTTTGAATAATCAATGTCTACCTTTTCCATTGCTTATGCACCTATTTAAAGGGCTGAATATTACAAGAGAAAAAAAAATTAATAATAATAAAAAATAAAATAAAACCATAACATAGAAAACCTAATTAAAGCCGAAAATGGGTAAGGAAAGAAATCCTTACCTTCCTAAAACACACAAGACATATAAGGTAATAAAGGCTGGACGTCCACCCTCCTAATCAAAGCTAAAATAAATCCCTACTTGCCTAAAAAAAAGAGACGATAAAATAGGAAAGAAGAGCTGGACGCCTAGAGTCATATAGAAGGAAAACAAAAGATAACATAAAAGGAAAGAAAGTGGCGCCTAGAATAGCCATGCAATCCGATCCTTCTAGAATAGATTCAAAATATTTCTTGCCAATTCTTAGCCTTGACCGGATCCTTCTAGAACTTGAATCAAGGTGACGATTCTTTGTTGCCCACGTGGATCATGCTCAATGGGCCTCCACGAATTTGCTTGAGCCCATAACTCCTGGATGAGTCCGTTGAGTACATCCTTGAACTTCTTTGCTCATACTCTCGTAACCAGCCCAATTGGTACTTGAACGAGATCCTTTGAAGCGGTGCCTTGATCTCCATCACTTGGACAGTTTAGCGTCCGGACCGAATATCACGTCGCCCAGACGGCTGCAAGGGATTAGATTTCATTGACTTGTAAACTGTGCAGAATCGTCTAGAAGAACTCTGAATAACTGAATCCTTGTTTAAAAAGCATCATTATATAGAAGTGATTTTGTTCAAAAGAATGTAGCTAATCACAAACTAACAAACTCCCCATTTGGCCATTTTGAGAAAAAATCATCACTTGACCGGTTAAAAATACAATCTTGGTTCAAATAAAAAATTACTCCCCATTTTTGTCACAAAAGGACAAAGGGTAAAACAGAGTAATAATAAACACCACACACAAATTACTCCCCCTAAATGTCTTAGAAGGACAAGGGTAAACAGAGTAATTAAATCTCCAACAACAGTTCTAAAAAAAACAAAGAACATGTTAAAAGAGTAGGCAGCTTGTTGAAAAAGGGAGAGAAAAAACAACAAGATTACTTCCTTCACAAGTAGATCAGCACACACATGTATCCAATTTTGAGAAATCAGCCAAACTGCAAGTCAGAATTACACAGACATAGAGTCGATATACAAGCATTTGATAGGCAAAAATTTCCATGCAAACATAATAATTAAAATAGCTTGCTTAACTCATGTAATGCGTGTGTGTGTGTGTGAAGACTTTCCCAAAAGGGTTTTGAAATTTACTAACATGACTTAAAGCAACCAGATTTTCTAGATAATAGAGAAAATCAATGAAAGATCAGTCAAAAAAGTCAAACCTTATTATTTACTAGTGCTTAGCCACCCTCATATTATACACTGCCCCTAAGATGCAGCACTTGAATGTTTTTACTTGTGCCATGAAGGACAAGGTAAAGTTTTTACTTGCACCATGAAGGACAAGATATAAAGTTGATTCAGTACAGAAGCAATGAATATGTGCATAGAACACAAAATTCAGAAGAATAATTGCTTGGTTCTTGTTGGTGTTGCAACTTAAAAAGAATGCTAGAATTTTTAGGTTCTAGGTACAACTAGCATGTTGGTCATTTTAACCATCTTGTCAAAAACATCTCTTATTAGAATTTCAAGAACCAAGAAGTCAGAAAGGAAATAATGTTCCTTAGAGGAGCCTTGGATAGTGCACAATATCATCACATGAGAAATGCAACTATCAATTATGAAAAGTGAGCAGGAAAACTTTGCATGTCAGACTTATGTTCTCAAACACATGTAAGTATAATTCATCAAAGCAAAATGAACCAATAAAAGGAATAAGAAATATAAGATAGCTGACAAGCAATTATTCAACTCGACCAAAATAAAGTATTCAACTACCAAAGACAACCCTTTTCCCCCATTTTCGTCAGTCAGAGGGGTTAAAACAAATGCTCAACGGATCACGTGACTGTCACATGCCGTTTTACCCTCAATTTCTTCTTATTTTCCCCCCTATGATCTACCACCATCTTCCAACATGCCCCCATGTAAAACAGCACATGACGGTCACATGACTCGTTGACCGTTTGTTTTAACCCCTCTAACTGACGGAAGGGGAAAAAATGGTTGTCTTTGGTAGTTGAATGCTCTATTTTGGTCGAGTTGGTAGTTTGTGGGGGCTTTGCACAAAAGTTGGTAGTTCATGGGGAAAAAAGGTAATTACTTCCAAAAAAAAAAAAAAAAAAGAACCACCTTACCACAAAACTCCCCCAATTTTATTTATATTTTAATTACAGAAAAAAAAAAATCATGCTATGTGAGGACAAGACTTAAGAACCATAAGGAAGTCTAATCCTAGCATGGAAAATCATGTCTAGGACATGTCACAAACACCAATGGCTTTTCGATGGGATTCAAACCTGCTACCATCTAGAGGTTTGGTAAGAATGTCAGACAATTGGTTTTCAGTGGGAATGAAAGAGAGAGAAACTACCTCGAATTTCACAAGATTACGCAAGAAGTGATGTCTGATGTCGATGTGCTATGTCCAAGAGTGCAGAACAGGATTCTTGAAGATATTTATAGCACTAGTATTATCACAGTTGATAATCATGGTATCCTGAGAGAATCCATAGTAACCTATTAGCGTCTACACCCACAGTAATTGGGTACAACAGCTTCCCACAACAACATACTCAACCTCTGCAGTGGAGAGAGAAATAGAGGCTTGTTTCTTACTCATCCAAGCTACAAGATTATTTCCCACATAGAAGCAACCTCCAGAGGTGATCTTCCTATTATCAGCATTTCCAGCGAAGTCTGCATCAGAGTATCCTGCAACAAACAAGATTTGTTTCCCTGAAATACCATATGCCATATAGAAGAGTATCATTTACATATCATTTACATACCTGATGATACACTTGATTGCAGTGAGGTGAGATTCTTTAGCATTGGCCTGAAAACGAGCACAAACTCCCACAGTGAAGGCAATATCAGGTCGGCTGGCTGTGAGATATAGAAGGCTCCCTATCATACTCCTGTATAGAGATGGATCAGCTGATTTCCTCGCAAGGTCACTACTTATCTTGACACTAGTGCTCATGGGAGTTTGGTCATGACTCTTCCCATCTAGACCGAACCGTTTAACCAGATCCTTAGCATACTTGGATTGAGAGATGAAAATACCTTCAGCAGCTTGTTTGACTTTCATCTTGAATTCCTACTTCATCTCCTCAAAAAAATCATGGGCTAGGGAATCTTGAGTCGCTCCAAAAATAATGTCATCAACATAGATTTGAGCAATGAGCTTGTGAGTACCTTGATTTCTGATGATCAAGGTTTGATCAACTTGTCCCCTTGTAAACCCTTTGGCCAAAAGATATGTGGTGAGACGCTCATACCATGCTCGAGGAGCCTGCTTAAGGCCATAGAGAGCTTTCTTCAGCTTGTAGAAAGCTGATGAGGATCTTGAAATCCTTTCGGTTGTTTTACATAAACTTCTTCTTGAAGAATGCCGTTCATAAAAGCACTCTTTACATCCATTTGATACAGCTTGAAACCAAGATGGCAAGCGATGGAGAGAAGAATTCTGATAGATTCTAACCTGGCAACTGGAGCAAAGGTTTCATCAAAGTCTATTCCCTCAATCTGAGTATATCCCTGGGCAACAAGATGTGCTTTATTTCTGACCACTGTACCATGCTCATCTGACTTGTTCTTGAAAATCCACATGGTGCCAATGATATTATGATCAGCAGGTCGGGGGGAACCAGAGTCCAAACATTATTTCTAGTAAACTGATGGAGCTCATCATGCATGGCAAACACCCAGCTTTCATCTTGTAGGGCTTCGTCAACTTTCTTAGGTTCTGTCTGTGAGAGGTAGCAGTTGTAGGAAACTTGATTAGCTACTTCACTCGTCGGCTGGATTACTCAGTTTCTTTGTCGATGCCCTTCTTCAATGGACCCAACAAGCTGCTGGGGGGAGGGGGGGGGGGGTGATTGAGCTTCACCCATGATCGCTTAGGAGGATTTGTGGGATTATCCTCATCTTCAGAAACACTGGCAATAGTATCAAAAGCTTCAATAATAGGAAGAGATTCAGCTGGAGACATAACTGGAGAAGTCTTCATAACGTCAGCTGAAGAAATAGGCAGTTCAGTAGAAATGGGTTGATTTTCCTCCCCTTCGCTCGGTGCTTCAACTTCTTCGTCATCAATTATAACATTGATTGATTCCATTACAGTCTCTATTCTTTTATTGAAAACTCTGTAATCACAACTGTTTGTGGAGTACCCCAATAATATGCCTTCATCACTTTTGGGATCAAATTTCCCAAGATTTTCCCTATCACGAAGAATATAGCATCTACTTCCAAAAGTTCTGAAGTGCTTAACTGTGGGCTTCTTGATATGAACTCCACCAACAAATGTGATGAAACCCGATAGCAATGATGGTTTGAAACCCCAAGATCGTGTAGACAAGAATTGTCGAGGCTTGACCCGTCACCTAACTAGATGAGAAACCAAGACTACGAAGGATTGAAACGCCACACCAAGAATCTGAATCTCTTTAAGAATCAAGGTGATAAGTTTGGTTGTCTAATGCCACCAACACTTGCCTTGTCACCTTGATTTCGCCACATTCATTCAGCCACTGAAGCCGGTAAGGGTGAGGATGTTTCAAGGTGGTTAAGGCCAATTTCTCCACCAAATAAGTGCTGGCTACGTTTGTGCAACTCCCACCATCAATAATGACGCTGAAAACTTTGTTATTTACAAAGCACCGAGTATGAAACAAGTTTTCCCTTTGGTTACTTTCTTCCTCCTTAACTTGCACATTGAGAACTCGCCTTGCTACCAATAAATCTCCAACCACAGCATTTTGCTCATCATCGGACTTCAAGAAACTAATTCAAAATAATCCAGCAGCAATTGAGAAATAACCAAAACTCATCAAAAAGGTCAAGAACTTGAATAATGTGAGAAACAAGATAGAAAGGAAGAAATTTTCTTACTCAGAAAGGTCAAGAACTTGAATAAGGTGAGAAACAAGATTGAAAGGAAGAAATTTTCTTACTGGAATTGAGTACTTTTTCTTTTCTTTTCTTTTCTTTTTTTTTTCGGTTTTTGTTTTTTTTTTGCTCCTTTTTTTTTTTCACAGCAGGGAACAGGAAATTAAAAAAAAAAAAAAAACAATAATAAAAGATAGTCAAACTTGGCTTAGAACCAAGGCTCTGATACCAAAATGATATGAACTCCACCAACAAATGTGATGAAACCCGATAGCAATGATGGTTTGAAACCCCAAGATCGTGTAGACAAGAATTGTCGAGGCTTGACCCGTCACCTAACTAGATGAGAAACCAAGACTACGAAGGATTGAAACGCCACACCAAGAATCTGAATCTCTTCAAGAATCATGGTGATAAGTTTGGTTGTTTGAACGCCACAAGATTAACTTGATAAGCTCAAGAAGTTCTTTTAGGAACAAAGAGGAACACACGACCTCACAATAATAATTTTCTGAAAACAAAAATCTATATATTACAAAATTCGTAATGCCCATCTATATACTTGGAACAACCCTCCAAGAATAGGAAAAGTCTTAACTATAGCTTTAAAAGCAACACAAGTGCCAACATAAACAAGTCCCCACATTTTTAGGTCTCTTTGGACTTCTAGAGGCAGCCAAAATAACTAAATGACTAAATTCATAACCAGCCAAGACCAAGTTCATTCCCCTATTTAATATCCTTGAAACTCAACAAGTTCACACTCTTTAATGGTCGAACCATGCTGGTCACGTTTTTGCATGCTAATAATTATCCTCTTCAATTGCTTTGATGACATGGACTAAGCCTTGATTATTATTTGAGCCCATCTTGGTCTTTTTAGAATCAGCTCAATTCTTTTGGATTAGCCCATTTAGTGCTTCCTTGAAACGTTTGGCTCTAAGTCTTGTAATTGGGCCACTAGGAAGTGACAAAGGGTCTTGCGCAACTTCAGCTCCATTCCCATGTGTATGATCAGCATAACCAGCTCCTTGGTTTCCATCACTTCTTACCTCGCCAAATTTCATATGCAGTTTTGTTTGTCTCAGGCCTCAGGTAGACTCTGTTGATAATATGGCATGCAGTATTGATAGCTTCACCCCAAAAATGTTGAGCCGGATTTTTTGAGTGGATCATTACACGAGCCATCTCTTGAATCACCCTGTTCTTTCTTTTTACAACACCATTCTGCTGAGGAGTGATAGGAGAAGAAAATTCCTGCTTGATTTCATACAAAAGACAGAATTCTTCAAACTTGGCATTCTCAAATTCCCTTCCATGATCACTACGGATCGTCATAATCTGACAGTTTTGCTCAATTTGAATTTTCTTGAATAAATGTTGACCTGCATCAAAAGCATCAGATTTTTCCCGAAGAAGAATAGCCCATGTATATCGAGCAAAATCATCGACTACCACCAATATATACTTTCTCCCACCTAAACTAGCAGTTCTAGTGGGACCCATGAGATTCATATGTAGCAGTTCTAAATTTTTGGAAGTAAGAATACCTGAGGTCTTCTTATGAGCTGCTCAAGTCTGCTTCCCTAGCTGGCAAGGACCACAAACTCCTTTCCCAGTCTTTGACAATGTCTTTGCCAGCGATCTTAGGCAAATCTTTGCTAGCGATCTTCAACATATTTGTGAAATTCAAATGCTCCAATCTTTGATGCCACAGTTCACTGACATCTATGGTCGCCTTATTGCAAATAATTTGAGGATCAGATGTGAGACCAGGAAGACCATAATAGTTGTCAGCAGTTCTTTCTCCCCCCATAAGCCACTTGCCATTGCTGTCAAAGATATTACATTCCTTTATAGTGAAATGAACCACCAAATCATTGTCACAGAATTGGTTGATGCTGAGAAGATTGGCCTTGAGCCCTTCCACATACAAAGCTTCCTGAGATGCTCCAAGACCTTGGATTGACTTCCATCTCCATAGGTGATTCTTCCTCTGCCTATATGAACTTTTATCAGTAGAGTTTTATCACTTGTCATGTGTTTAGAGCAACCACTATCCAAATACTATAAATAAGTATCAAGAACTTTTAAGGCAGTGTGAGCAACCAGCACTTATCTTCATTTTTAATCTAGACTTGTTTGGAAGTTTTCTTCTTACTATTAGCCAAGAAGGATATTTTTCCATAAGGAGTGAGGCTTTCTTATCACTCAAGTTCTTTACTTGGTTCTCAAAACCTGGTTCGCCTTCTAGGTACATGCGATCTATCCCATGGTTTTTGATAACGAATCTGGAAGCAATTAACCGTGTGTGTGTGCACACTGTGTTAACAACATAATATAAATGCAGAAATTAAATGACACAAGAATTTTATTAACGAAGTGGAAAACTCAATCAAGAGAAAAATTATTCCGGGGCAGCCAAACTCAGGATATCTACTATTCAAAAGACAAGACTAGTTACAAAGCATATGCATTCACATAACCTTATGCAGTGGTCGTACCTTGAACTCTGACGTGTAACCCAACACGAACGCGTCTCAACCAAGTCACCTATTTGTGAATCCATCATGCGTAACCCTCCGATCATACTGCCATGGTCTTCCCAACAATAAATGGCATGCATGCATAGGAACCACATCACAAAGCACCTCATCCTCATATTTGCCAATGGATAATGCCACAAACACTTGCCTTGTCACCTTGATTTCGCCACATTCATTCAACCACTGAAGCCGGTAAGGGTGAGGAAGTTTCAAGGTGGTTAAGGCCAATTTCTCCACCAAATAAGTGCTGGCTACGTTTGTGCAACTCCCTCCATCGATAATGACACTGCAAACTTTGTTATTTACAAAAGACTGAGTATGAAACAAGTTCTCCCTTTGGTTACTTTCTTCCTTCTTAACCTGCACATTGAGAACTCGCCTTGCTACCAATAAATCTCCAACCACAGCATTTTGCACATCATTGGCATCCTCCAATGGTGGTATGTCATCATCATCTACTTCTTCCTCATTCTCTGACTCAAGCTCTCCTTGGGCGTTTATCACCATCACCCTTTTGTTTACACAGTGCCTTGCTATGTGATGGAGATCAAGGCACCGCTTCGAAGGATCTCATTCAAGTACCAATTGGGCAGGTTACGAGAGCACGAGCAAAGAAGTTCAAGGATACACTCAATGGACTCATTCTAGAGTTATGGGCTCAAGCAAATTCGTGGAGGCCCAATGAGCATGATTCACGTGGGCAACAAAGAATCGTCACCTTGATTCAAGTTCTAGAAGGATCCGGTCAAGGCTAAGAATTGGCAAGAAATATTTTGTGTCTATTCTAGAAGGATCGGATTGCATGGCTATTCTAGGCGCCACTTTCTTTCCTTTTATGTTGTCTTTTGTCCACTTTCTTTCCTTTTATGTTGTCTTTTGTTTCCTTCTATATGACTCTAGGCGTCCGGCTCTTCTTTCCTATTTTAGCATCTTTTTTTTTTAGGCAAGTAGGGATTTATTTTAGCTTTAATTAGGAGGGTGGGCGTCCAGCCTTTATTGCCTTATATGGCTTGTGTGTTTTAGGAAGATAAGGATTTCTTTCCTTACCCATTTTCGGCTTTAATTAGGTTTTCTATGTTAGGTTTTTTTTCTTGTAATGTTCCGCCCTTTAACTATGTGCATAAGCAATGGAAAAGGAGTGATGGAGATCAAGGCACCGCTTCGAAGGATCTCGTTCAAGTACCAATTGGGCCAGTTACGAGAGCACGAGCAAAGAAGTTCAAGGATGTGCTCAACGGACTCATCCAAGAGTTATGGGCTCAAGCAAATTCGTGGAGGCCCATTGAGCATGATCCACGTGGGCAACAAAGAATTGTCACCTTGATTCAAGTTCTAGAAGGATCCGGTCAAGGCTAAGAATTGGCAAGAAAACAATCGCAGGAAATCTAAACCAAATTGATGCGGAATAAATTGATGGTGGATTGACATGGAAATATGTTGGACCACAAAGATAATTGATGGTGAACCGGCATGGAAATATGAAGAGTACCATATTTAGAACGATTTCATGCCTTATTCAAGTTAGATATTTAAGTATATTTTGATTTGATATTTCTAAGTTTTTCCATAATGGGTTTGTTGCCCAAATAATTGCTTGGACCGCAAGAGATTGAGTAGGGATTTAAGCATGTGGTTGTAAAGAAAAAGATAGACATTGATTATTCATAAAACTTGTGAGTTTTATTCTCTTTGGTTCTTTGAAGAACTACTCGAACTTATCGGGATTTCCCGTGGCGTTCATCTCGACTTATCAAACGGAGTTTCCACCACCGTTTGTGGCGTCTTCCTTATACTGAGGTTCTTGTTTGTCATAAACAACGGGTCGTGGTCTTCCATTCGAATCTGTTCATAGAACGATCTTGGGTTCCCTTTCGTTGTTGGGTCTCGTTATTCTTGACGGGGTTCACATCACTGAACATGCTGATCATACATGTTGGAATGGAGCTGAAGTTGCACAAGACCCTTTGTCACTTCCTAGTGACCCAATTACAAGACTTAGAGCCAAACGTTTCAAGGAAGCATTAAATGGGCTAATCCAAGAGAATTGGGTTGATTCTAAAAAGACCAAGATGGGCTCAAATAATAATCAAGGCTTAGTCCATGTCATCAAAGCAATTGAAGAGGATAATTAGCATGCAAAAACGTGACCAGCATGGTCTGACTATTAAAGGGTGTGAACTTGTTGAGTTTCAAGGATATTAAATAGGGGAATGAACTTGGTCTTGGCTGGTTATGTTAAATACATTGAATTTAGTCATTTAGTTATTGTTTTGGCTGCCTCTAGAAGTCCAAGAGACCTAAAAAAACGTGGGGACTTGTTTATGTTGATGTTTGTGTTGCTTTTAAAGCTGTAGTTATGACTTTTCCTATTCTTGGAGGATTGTTCCAAGTATATAGATGGGCATTACGAATTTTGTAGGTAGATATTGTTTTCAGAAAATTATTATTATTGTGAGGTCTTGTGTTCCTCTTCGTTCATGAAAGAACTCTTTGAACTTATTGAGTTCATCTTGTGGCGTTCAAACACCAAACTTATCACCTTGATTCTTGAGATATTCTTAGGTTTCTTGATCTAGAAATACAATACCGAAGGGGCGATGCAAGTTGAGTGTACCGTAGAAGAACGCTCCCCTAAACTTGAATAGTAGATACTTATCCTGATAAACACAATAAAAGTAAATAAAATCAAATGACAAGGAAGATAATAAGGGTTGCCTCCTACAAGCGCTAAGTTTTCAGTCTTCAGCCATTCTCTCCAAAAATTGACAACAATCATTCCGAGTAACTCGTATCCTCAATCTCAATGGCTCCATAAGGAAAAATAGAGCGAATAGTAAATGGGGCCTGTGCATCGAGATCTAAGCTTCCCTGGAAAAAGATATAGACGTGAATTGTACAGAAGGACTTTTTGACCAGGTTCAAAAGAGCATCTCAAAATGCTCTAGTCATGAGCATTCTTCATCCGTGCCTTGTACAATGTCTCACAATCATAGGTATCATTCCTCAGCTCTTCTAATTCAATGAGCTGGAGCTTCCTTTGTGAGCCAACCTTCGAAAGATTGAAGTTCAGCTGCTTGATGACCCAGTATGCTCTATGCTTGGTGTCATTGGAAAGCTAATAAAAAATACTACAACTTGACCGTTTGGACGGCCCAGAGAAACATCTGAATGGACCTGCGGATCCGTCCGGATGCCCATCAGTTCAAGAAAATTCTGAACAGCTTAGAAGACACGTCAATGAAGACAACATGCAAGCGTCTGGACACTAGGCAACACCATCTGAACGCTCTTCAATGTTCGAGAAAATTCTAAACAGCTCAGCAGACACTTGGTGAAGACAAATTACAACTGTCTGAATGCTAGAGCAACTCTATTTGGAAGTTCAGACTGAGCTTTACGCGCGAAGCCCGTTATGGAAGTTGGTTGCTGCTTGCCGGCCGGACGCTCTAAGCTTACGTTCAGATGTCGCTCAAAGAACTCTGATTCAGTGTTGAAATAGGTTTTCTTAAGCCTATAAATAGAGGTCTCTAGGCTTGTATTATATACAGAATTCGATATTGAATTCCTTTGTGCTTAGAGAGGGTGTTAAGGTAGAAATTGTGAAGATCTGCTATCTCTCTAAGCTAAAGGAATCTATTGAAGACCCATTCAGGTAGGAGACCTGGTTGGGAAGCATTCATGTACAGAGTGGAAGATACAATCGTTGCTTCAGGGGTATGTGAGTATTACTAGCTTTGTCTTTTGAATAGTTAAATTTCTGGGTTTGGCTGCCCCGGAGTGGTTTTTCTCTTAATTGATTTTCCGCTTCATTAACAAAATATATGTTTTCTTTAAATTCCGCATTTAGATATTTTGTTACACTTTGTTCACACGCACACTTCCATTGTTGTTATTCTTAGGTCAAAATTTAAATTACAATGAAATAATTGGACAACAATCTAAATTCCCCCCCCCCTATGGATTAAAATTAAAACAAGTAGGAGGTCAATCAAAAAAAGAGAAAAAAAGAAAAGAAAAAAGAGATTAATTAATCAAAGGTCCAACTGATCGCCACGTTTGTATTGTAAATATGCAGTTACAAATTATCCAGCCAAAGTAATAGGAATTAGACCTAAGACAATTCCAAATAGCAAAACTTCAATCATTTCATTTGTTTGAAAGGGAAAAGGGAGAGGTAATATCTATTCTTAAATAGTAATTCATATTGCACATGAATTAATATCTATTCTTAAACGTCTATTTATTTTTCACTCCAACTCTAACGGAAGATGACAAGCTTTGTCGTACACAAGATGATAAGGAGACATGCCAATCGAGGTCTTGAACGTTGTACGGTAAGCCCACAGTTCATCATTCAACCGTAGAGACCAATCTTTCCTTGAAGGGTTCACAGTCTTTTCCAAAATTCTCTTGATCTCCCGATTAGATACCTCCACTTGTCCACTAGTCTAAGGGTAATATGGGGTGACAACCTTATGTTTGATGAAATACGTCTTCATTACCTATTCAAAAATCTTGTTGCAGAAATGCTTGCCTCCATCACTTATGATTGCTTGAGGAGTACCAAAGCGAGCAAAAATAGTCTCTTTGGAATTGGACCACAACTCTGTGGTCATTGGTCTTGCATGCAACAACCTCCACCCATTTGGACCGTCTTGAAATACTTTGATGCAAACCAAGGAGCTGGACATGCTGATCATACACGTGGGAATGGAGCTGAAGTTGCACAAGACCCTTTGTGACTTCCTAGGGGCCCAATTACAAGACTTAGAGCCAAACGTTTCAAGGAAGCACTAAATGGGCTAATCTAAGAGAATTGAGCTGATTCTAAAAAGACCAAGATGAGCTCAAATAATAATCAAGGCTTAGTCCATGTCATCAAAGCAATTGAAGAGGATAATTAGCATGCAAAAACGTGACCAGCATGGTCTGACCATTAAAGGGAGTGAACTTGATGAGTTTCAAGAATATTAAATAAGGGAATAAACTTGGTCTTGATTAGTTATGTTAAATGCATTAAATTTAGTCATAGTTATTTTGGCTACCTCTAGAAATCCAAGAGACCTAAAATGCGATGACTTGTTTATGTTGATATTTGTGTTGTTTTTAAAGCTGCAGTTATGAATTTTCCTATTCTTGAAGGGTTGTCCAAGTATATAGATGGGCATTAAGAATTTTGTAGGCAGAGATTGTTTTCAGAAAATTAATATTATTGTGAGGTCTTGTGTTCCTCTTCGTTCTTGAAAGAACTCTTTGAACTTATCCTTTTGTCATGATCACTCTTGTGGCGTTCAAACAACCAAACTTATCACCTTGATTCTTGAGAGATTCTTAGGTTTCTTGGTGTGGCGTTTCAATCCTTCGTAGTCTTGGTTTCTCATCTAGTCAGGTGACAGGTCAAGGCTCAACAAATCTTGTCTACACGATCTTGGGGTTTCAAACCATCATTGTTATCGGGTTTCATCACAATGTTGGTGGAGTTCATATCATACGCCCCAAGCTTCTGGCAACGGTCACATGATTTACAATAGGTGAGCATTTCTAAACATGGTAGGCCAGTAAAATCCACATTGCAAAATCTTTGCAGCGGTCTTCTTAGCACTGAAGTGGCCTCCACAAGCGTGATCATGACAAAAGGAGATGACATTGGATTGGTCATTCTCCCTATACATCTCTTAATGATCTAATCGGGACAATGCTTGAAAGGCTCGTCCCAGAAAAAGTACTTCACCATGGCCATAAACTTGGACTTATCTTGCTGCCCCCAATGCAAAGGCATGTGACTGTTGACAAGATAGTTCACTATATCAGCAAACCATGGTGAAGGAGTGTGAGCAACGTGCATCAATTACTTATTAGGGAAGGTCTTAGGGATGGGAGTGGCCTCGTTGGTGAAATCGACAGTGATCCTAGAAAGATGATAAGCCACCACATTTTCGGAACCCTTCTTGTCCTGAATCTCTATGTCAAACTCTTGCAACAGTAATATCCACCGGATGAGCCGAGATTTATCATCTTTTTTCGAGAAAAGATACTGCAATGTCGGGTGATCCGAGCAAAAACGACCGCTAACAACTCATTCTCAGTGGTAGAGTAGTTGAGTTGTGCATCGTTCAGAGTTCTACTTGCATAGTAAATGACATGTGGGAGTTTTTCAATATGCTGCCCCAAAACAGCTCCATCTGCATAATCTGATGCGTCACACATAATCTTATAAGGGGTACCCCAACTAGGTGGTCGAATAATGGGTCATGTCAGAATCGTCTTAAGGGCCCCACATGCCTTCTTGCAATCTTCATCAAATGGGGTTTCTTTTGCCAACAACTTGCACAAGGGCCTGGTGATCTTGCTGAAATCCTGGATGAATCGCCTATAGAATCTTGCATGGCCCATAAAAGAATGAGCCTCCTTCACCGTATGAGAGGGTGGAAGATTGGAAATCAGATCCACCTTTGTTTTATCAACCTTAATCCCACAAAGAGAAATGACGTGCTAGAGCACAATACCTTGCTTCACCATAAGTGACACTTCTCCCAATTGAGCACCAGGTTCTTTTCCTTGCATCACGCTAAAACCGAAGTGAGGTGATGCAAACACTAGTCAAAAGACAAACCGAAGACAGAGAAGTCATCCATGAATATTTCCAGGAAACGTTCTGCCATATATGAGAAAATGCTGATCATGTTAAGCTCTTAGTTTTGTTATAGTTTGATGTTTTGTTTTGTTTTTGTGTTTTCTTGTATTTTACAGGTCTTGGAAGAAAATTCATCAAATTCCAAGAATATAACGAAGTCGCCAAACTCACTTTTGGAAAGATTCAACTCCAAATCAATTTTGAATTTAAGATAAGAGAAGTCGGCAAAAATTCGTTATTTTTGGAAAGAATCCAGAATGAGCACGTCTCTGTAATTTAATCATAACTTCCAGCTTACGTATTGGATTGTGATAAAATTAGTGTCGTTCAAAAGCTAATAAAAAATAGAACAAATATGTTAGAAATATGTTTTTCCTAATTCGGACGTTTACTATGCCAAAAACGCCCCACAATAAAGGACTACAAATCTGTATGAATTTGAAATCTTTTTCCTACTTGGATTGAAATTTCAAGAACGGAAAAGACTTGTATTCTATATAGACTAGGAGACCTATTTACAATTTTTCTTGGATTCCTAAGGCTTCTAGAGCTTCTCTAATCCCTATAAATAGGCATCTAACCTTTAAAGAGAAAAACACACAAGCTTGGGAAGAAGAATTTTTCTTTTTCTTTTTTCCTTTATTTATTTTTTGTATGTATATAATTTTAGTTTATATTAGTTGTAACTAATACTTTAGTTAGGGCTCGATTGAAGCCCTAATCATGTCTCTTTAATTTTTTCAATTGCATTGCTACAATTTATATATTGATGCTTAACTTGATTAATTTTAGTTTCTTGAATTCGTCGCATGTTTATGTTTGGCCATCATATGCATGTGGTATAGATTTATTATTTATGTCAATTTGGATGATCGAGACCTGGGCACAATAGAGTAACGAAAGAATCCCATCACAGTTTCTTAGATTAATCAACATGAGGACAACTGGAATAGATACCATGTTCCAATTTGAGTGTGTTTACCGATTACCATTGATTTATGCTTTCTTGAAAAACAACTTAGTAGAGATACCATGCTAAATCCCTCATGGAAGAAAAGAGTTAGAGTATATACCATGCCTAACTCGTTGCTTAGGAAAATCAGTAGCTTTAGGAGAATATACCATTCCTTTGTGGCTCGTAAACATTAAGCATCATGTTATGATGATTGTAGTACATTGTGAATCTTAATTGAGTATGATTAGCAGTGGATATTAAAGCCCTACCCTCCCCTATTATATTTCTTCAATATTTTTGTCTCTTCTCTTATTAAATCTTATTAATATTTTTATTTCTTCTTTTCACTCGTCTCAGTTATTTAGGAATATCATTTTTAGCATAATTTCCCAGTTCTCGTGGGAATGATCTCGTATTCGCCTACTATACTATCGTTTTGATCTTGTGCACTTGCGAGTAAAACGTACAAATATTTATCTATTTATTTATGTAGATATTGGTACAATAAGTTTTTGGCACCGTTGGGATTGAGTTAAATTGTGTTTTTAAAGTTTTTCCTTTTAAGTTATTTTTGTTTATGATAATCTATTAAAAAAATAAAAAAATAAAAAAAATAAAAAAATAAAAAGAAAAGATTTTTTTGCCTTTGCCTTTAACTTTTTATTTTTGTGTTCATTTTGTTATTTTAATTTCTTTTTGTTATTTTATTTATGTGGGGAGATATTCCTACACCCCATAGACCATGTTTATATTGCTTTAATCCTTATTATCAAGTTAGAGATTGTCCTGAAATGAGACAACTTTCTAACTATCATTATGAGCATATGAACACAATCTCTAGACAGGGTAATGACTTCAACTCTAATTCCTATAACCCAACAGTCTAATTTCTCGAGGCAATGACTAAAAGGAAAAGGTGTCTATGAAGTGATTGGCAATAATGGAGTTCAAATTCAGATGGCTAGCTTGGAGAGGAAACTGGATATACTAGTGAAAGTTATGACTACTCATAACATCTCTCTCATTCAACAAATTGGACAAGTTGAGGTATATGCCATATGTTCTCATTCTTATCACACTACTGAGACTTGTCCCATGTCTTCATTTATAGATCAGGAGCAAGCACACTATGTGAGCCAGAATAACTATCCTCCAAAGAACAATCCATACTCCATCACTTACAATACAAGGTGGCGAAACCACCCCAATTTTTCATGGAGCAACAATCAGAATATGCATAATCCACAAGGGCAGCAAAGAAATTTCTAACAAGGAAATAACTGTCAAGCTCCACCACAAGTAGTCCAACCGAATCCAGAGCCAAAGAAGAATGACCGCGAAGATGCACTACTTGAATTTTTGACTGAGCAACAACAGACCAGCCAAGACCAAGTTCATTCCCCTATTTAATATCCTTGAAACTCAACAAGTTCACACCCTTTAATGGTCAAACCATGCTGGTCACATTTTTCCATGCTAATTATCCTCTTCAATTGCTTTGATGACATGGACTAAGTCTTGATTATTATTTGAGCTCATCTTGGTCTTTTTAGAATCAGTCTAATTATCTTAGATTAGCCCGTTTAGTGCTTCCTTGAAACGTTTGGCTCTAAGTCTTGTAATTGGGGCCACTAGGAAGTGACAAAGGGTCTTGTGCAACTATAGCTCCATTCCCACGTGTATGATTAGCATGCCCAGCTCCTTGGTTTGCATCATTCTTGTAACGCCTAGTAATTTCAAGCTCTTAAGAAATCATTGATATTGTTGAGAAAACAATATCCATAGGTTTTTATAAGCAAAACTAAAAGTGGTTTTGAAAACTTAAAGATCAAGTTCTAAAACCCTTAAAAACCTAAAAGTAACATTTAAGTTTTAAACTTTGATTTAAACCGAAAACAGGTCAAACGGACCCAGATTTAGTTGATTCAAAAACCGTTGTGCTCACAAAAGAAAGATCTATCCTATGGCAAAAGTTTGTAAAAAGTCCATTTGTTGAATTTTGACCTCGAGGATTGACCATTTAGCGACAAGTGGCACTTTTGATCGAACTTTGACTTCTAAATTTAGACTTGATAAATATGTTTTTGTGGCTTATAATTACTCTATATAGTATGTATGAAGTTTATACTTCAATTTTGTGAAGTCAGAATTCAATTTGGCGACAGTTGACTTTTTGGCCAAAACCGGTGCCTTATTAATCCAATTGTCGAAATTGTTAGCAGAAATGATTTTTAGTACACTACCAACCATCCCTAGCCGTCCCATAGACTGAATTATTTACCTTCCAACAAGTGCTGGAATTTTAGTAGGAAGCAAAATCCAAGTGATTGGCAAATGGATTATTCAAGTAGAAAAGCATGGAAAGGAAGGTAGTAGAAATCTTCCCTTGTTTCCTGATTTTTCCAGCAGCCCTCCAGCACTCATGCCCGTATTCCTTTCATTTCCTTGATGTTCTAAGACTCCTATAAATATGAGACAAGCCTTGCCTTCCATTTTACCTTATGACAAGTGAAAATTTCATACAAAAACAATCTAGTCTTTCCTTTTTACACTACTTAGCCTAGGTGAGGATTGAGTGAAACTTTTATATTTCTCTCTTTTGATTTTCTGTCCAGCAGCCTTAGGGGAGCTAGATGTATCTCTTACCTTGCTATTTCATGGCCTAGATTTATAGAACCAAGATCCAAAACCAAAACAGCACTAGCAACTGCAAAACCGGTCACTAAAGGCTTAAAAGGGACTTTTGTTTCAGAATTTGTTTGGTAAGTTTTCTATGTGTTCAAGTGTTCCATAAGTGATTTCTAAGATGTATTTTTTGTTAAGTTACTGCCTAAAATACAGATCACATAAGAGATAAGGTTGAAAAGGAAAGAATTCAAGAAAAGGACCTAAAAGAACACATATAACTCTATCCGATCTTATTTGATATCATTGTGAATTTTATGAAATTGTGGATATATATGTGTATATGTATATGTATATGTATATGTATATTATTATAGTTGTAATTTAACCTTGTGATGGTCTTGGATCATCATAGGTAATTTTTATTACTTGTGTATTTATCTTAGCATTTGCATTCTTGTAAGGAGGCTCAGCCACCTGATTACCTTACCCCTTGAATCATAATATCATTATACATATACCCTGTTAGGATTCATGTGCAAGCGTTATGTCACCAAGAGCCACGCTGTGTTTCGGTGCTTAAAAATGAATCGTTATAGTATTTATATTTACTTTTATGTTCTTATAATATATTTTAATCCTTCAAGTTCATATTTGGTGGTATTGGTCATATAGCCTCGTCACCAAATCATGAACCACGGTTTTAAGATTGTTATAAGTAATCGTTTCAAACATTATGAAGTGATAGATAATAATAAAAATAAAGAGATGTGAGAGTCTATAAACAATATTTTGTTTGATAGATAATTGATATATATTTCATTGTGTGGATTGATTTATATGCAAAAAAAAATGAGCTAAATTACACCAAGGAACGTATGGATGTACTTACTGAGGAATGATTCTATGTTTCATTAGGATTGTGTGGTGTGTGTTCATTGCATGTTGTGTCCAATTAATATAACGGTTGACGAGATAGCCATCAACAAGCTAATGTAGTAGCAAGTGGAAGAAAGGCTAGTCAGTGGACCCAGGGGTTCATAGTGACCCAGGGTGTGTCCGAAGTCCTAATATATAACTAATGCTGGGACCAGTAGGATTCCAGTAAAAACAGGTAAGACTTTAAGTGTGAGGCAAATGACATGAACGGGTTCAGATAACCTAGAACGAGAGGTCTGAAGAAAGATGATCATAAAACATTAACTAAATGGTTACTACGATGCATATTCATACAACCCTTGCATTTACATTCTTTATGAACTGTTATTAGTTTGATGGTAACTTATATATGAAAAATGGATGACTCACTTGTTTGTCTATGCAAATATGATAACGCCATATTTGCATAGTTACTGTTGCAGATTTGGATGATGAAGGCATGGACCCATATGTCAATTTTTATGGTTTTTGAAACCATTATCGGATTATTATGTACTAGCCTTCAAATAGTTAGTTGTATTTATGTGTGTTTTCTTTTATGGCATGTAAATGCTTATAACAATGTTACGCTTGGCATGTTTAATGTTATATGCTTATGTGCCGTCTGTGGCACTAATTTTGATGCACCTAGTGTGCATATGGCATGTAAAGATGAAACTAAGTAACTTTTAATAAACTTATCGAGGTATTTCAGTCAGCTCCAATGTGTTATGCTATCAATTCCTAAGACTTTAGAAAAAAAAAAATATATTCCGCTGCGAGAGTTTATCTCTAATGTAGTAATGTCACGTGGAAAACAGAGTTTTCTGCTTACGAATTTGATGGCTCAAATTTGGGGCGTTACAGTATGGTATCAGAGCGGTTTGCTCTGAGGACATTAAGACTTGACCATAGAAGTCTAGCGGTAACACAAGAGCTATAGATAAAATAAACAACTTTTTATAAAAAGCTTTTGTGTGAAATGTTATGGTTGATGAGATTAATAACTGCTGTCTACAGTTAGGATTTCTTTAAAAGGTCATCTATGCTTGCATTGTCTAATGTTAATGATGATATGTATCTGTGATAATTATAATGATGTATGCATGATGTGACTTTAATGTTTATATGTTTCTTTGCTACTCGTGGTCATATATGTATTATATGATCTTTATATATGTCTCTTGCTAAAAATGTTAGTAAACATATCAATAACATTTGTGTGTTAGAAAACATATTAATACAATGTCCATGTTAGTAACACACTGATTTACAAGTTAGGAGCATATTTTTGTTTTTTTTAAAGCATTGAGATTAGAAATACTTAGATATTCACATTGCCTAGAATTAGAGATACTTATGTTTATATATATCCACGCGAGTTGTCTTTCACCCTCAGCAAAGATGTACTTGCTTATTAAATTCTCACTCTAGTACTCGCATGAGAAACCGTTAAAGTATGTGGACAAAGTATTACCTAGTTAAAGGAAATATTTGTGTCTCAATATAGTAAGCAACATGCGACTGTTTTCTAGCTAAGGTCTATGTATATATGAGAAACCGTTAAAAAGTCATCATGTATACATAAGCTTAAGCCACCGATCTTCAAAGTAATATAGTAGATGGGCTTGTATCTATGCAATTTCAAGCGGTAAGTTGGAATGCTTATATTCGTTCACAACTACATAGTATATTTTCATATATTTCTAAAATACTATTGTAAATGAGACTCTATATATATAAAAGCTTTCAAACGGTAGATTGGAACATCTATATATATATATTCACAGTTGCCTAGTAGACTCTAAATGCTTTCTTCATCAGCTACAATAGTTTTTCAAGGAATGGATTCTATAATAAATGGTAGCTGATAATAAACGAAATGTCAGTTCAATGCAAAAACTTAGTGAGTATCTTACCCACTGAGAAAAACTATACTTTAAGTAGTTATGGAATTGCAAACTTCTATATATGATGCTTTTACAAATCTGATCTGACATATGTTGAATATATTTATTTTGGAAGTATTGAATAGTTTCAAATAATTTCAAGTATGTTCAAATATCATCAATGATGTTTAAGTACTTCAGTGATAAAAGGTTTTGATGAAAAGATAAATACGCATTTGTTTTCATTATTTAGAACAACTTCATAAAGAAATTAAGGAAATAATAAGAATTGGAAAATATATTATTTCCTTACAACCGCTTTAACAAGATAGATTACTTTTGATTGAAGAAAAACACTAGACTTGCAGTAGGATCAAGGTGACGATTCTTTGTTGCCCATGTGGATCATGCTCAATGGGCCTCCACGAATTTGCTTGAGCCCATAACTTTTGGATGAGTCCGTTGAGCACATCCTTGAACTTCTTTGCTCGTGCTCTCGTAACCGGCCCAATTGGTACTTGAACGAGATCCTTCAAAGCGGTGCCTTGATTTCCATCATTCCCCTCATCTTGAAAAGGATTTGCCCTCAAATCATCACCTACATCAAAAGGACTCAAATCAGTAACATTAAAAGTGGTACTTACATTGTACTCACTAGGTAAATCTAGCTTGTAAGCGTTGTCATTGATACGCTCGAGGACTTGGAAAGGGCCATCTCCTCTTGGGAGCAATTTGGAACGTCTTTTTGCCGGGAATCTTTCTTTTCTCATATGCAGCCAAACCCAATCTCCGGGGTCAAAGATGAAACGCCGTCGCCCTTTATTAGCTTGGTAAGCAAACTTTTCAATCTTTGGCGCGACTTTCATGTGTCCATCCAAACTACTCCTTTCATCAATAGGTAAAGGAATCAAATTTAAGGGGGTAAGTGGATTAAAACCATAAACAATTTCAAAGGGAGAGGAAGAAGTAGAAGTATGCATAGTCCTATTATATGCAAACTCTATAAATGGTAAACAGTCCTCCCAAGTTTTGAAATTCTTTTGAATGACAGTGCATAAGAGTTGAGTTAAAGCCCTGTTGACTACTTCAGTCTTGAGTCGCACTATTTCCTTGAAATACAAATCAGCTATCTTGGTATCATCATCTATTTTATGGCATGGAATGAAATGTGTTATTTTACTAAACTTGTCAACGACCATAAAAGAAGAATCTCTACCTTCCGTTGTCCTAGGCAGCCCTAAAACAAAATCCATAGATGTGTCTACCCATGGCTCACTAGGAACGGATAAGGGTATAAACAACCCATGTGGTAAAACCTTAGAATTGGCCTTTCTACATGTAATGTTCCTACCACATATTCGAGTGATGTCTCTTCTCATCCTAGGCCAAAAGAAATATTCATGTAAAATTTCTAACGTTTTCCTGACACTAAAGTGTCCCATTAATCTCCCACCATGTGCCTCACGCAATAATAATTCACGCATTGAACAATTTGGCACACACAATTTGCTTTCTTTAAACAAATAACCATCATTCTTGTAAAACTTACCAAGAGCCGCTTTATCGCACGCCATATACACATCAGAAAAATTAGCATCATTAGCATACAAGTCTTTCAAATATTCAAATCCACGCATTTTAATTATTTCAGTGAGTGGTGCAACAATGGTGCAAAAATCCCTAACAATTATCTTTGTGGTCCAACATATTTCCATGTCAGTCCACCATCAATTTATTCCGCATCAATTTGGTTTAGATTTCCTGCGATTGTTTTCTTGCCAATTCTTAGCCTTGACCGGATCCTTCTAGAACTTGAATCAAGTTGACAATTCTTTGTTCCCACGTGGATCATGCTCAATGGGCCTCCACGAATTTGCTTGAGCCCATAACTCTTGGATGAGTCCGTTGAGCACATCCTTGAACTTCTTTGCTCGTGCTCTCGTAACCGGCCCAATTGGTACTTGAACGAGATCCTTCGAAGCTGTGCCTTGATCTCCATCTGTAGTTGTACTAATGTTGCAAGCACAATTATGGTGGAGAAATTTGGATTGCCCATGATAAAGCATCCTAGACCGTACAAGTTGCAATGGCTAAATGATAGTGGTGAGATAAGGGTGAACAAAGCAAGTGTTAGTTGCATTTCGAATCGGTAAATATGAAGATGAAGTGTTGTGTGATGTAGTACCGATGCAGGCGGGACACTTATTGCTAGGGCGTCCATGGCAGTTCGATAGGCAAGTGAAGCATGATGGCTTTACGAACAAGTACTCTTTTGTACTTAATCAACGATCAATCACTCTTGTACCATTGACACCGCAGCAAGTATACGAGGATCAAGTGAGATTACAAAAGGAGAGTGAACAAAAGAAAGAGAGTGAGCAAAGGAAAGGAGTGAAACAGAGAGAGGCCGAGAAAAATGATAGAGAAAAAGAAAATCAAAGTTCGGCCCTTGAGAGAAAAAAAAAAAAAAAGAATTTCTATGCAAAAGTGAGTGAGATCAAGCGGGCAATGTTTTCAAAACAGTCGATGATTGTACTTTGGTACAAAGAGGCACTTTTAAACACTAACGAACTTGACCTTGCTTTGCCTAGTTCTATTGTTTCTCTTTAGCAGGAGTTCGAGGATGTCTTCCCCGAGGAAATACCACATGGATTACCTCCAATCCGAGGGATTGAACATCAAATTGATTTTGTTCCCGGTGCAACCATCCCAAACCAACCAGCTTATAGGAGCAATCCTGAGGAGACAAAGGAGCTTCAATGGCAGGTAAGTGAATTGTTGGAGAAAGGGCACGTGAGGGAGAGCATGAGCCCATGTGCGGTTCCGGTCTTACTTGTACCTAAGTAGGATGGGACGTGAAGAATGTGCGTTGATTGCCGAGCCATCAACAACATAACGGTAAAGTATCGTCATCCTATCCCACGCTTAGATGATATGTTAGATGAGCTGCATGGTTCTTTCATATTTTCTAAGATTGATTTAAAAAGTGGTTATCATCAAATTAGGATGAAAGAAGGAGATGAATGGAAAAAAGCCTTTAAAACAAAATATGGTTTGTATGAATGGTTAAAAAAAAGCCTTTTGGACTTATGAACCATGTTTTGCGTGCATTTATTGGCAGATTTGTTGTTGTCTATCTTGATGATATACTCATTTATAGCAAGAACATAGACGATCATGTAGTACATTTGAAATCGTTTTAGATGTGCTAAGGAAAGAAAAGTTGTTTGCTAATTTAAAGAAGTGCACTTTTTACACTGATAGGCTTGTATTTTTGAGATTTGTTGTTAGTGCACAAGGTATATAGGTTGATGAGGAGAAGGTACGAGCAATCCAAGATTGGCCGAGCCCCACAAGTGTAGGTAATGTTCGTAGTTTTCATGGACTTGCTAGATTCTACCGGCGGTTCGTGAAGGACTTCAGTAGCTTAGCCGCACCGCTTACCGAAGTGATCAAGAAGAACGTTAGATTTCGGTGGGGAGAAGAACAAGAGAAAGCATTTCAATTAATCAAAGAGAAGCTGACTAACGCACCTTTGTTGTCTTTGCCTAACTTTTCTAAAACATTTGAAATTGAATGTGATGCTTCAGGTATTGGTATAGGCGCCGTTCTTATGCAAGAAGGACGACCAATCGCTTACTTCAGCGAGAAACTCAGCGGGGCAGTCTAGCACTATCTATGGCCTAAGGAGTTCGTGATTCACACCGATCATGAGTCCTTGAAACACTTGAAGGGCCAACACAAGCTAAACAAAAGGCATGCGCGATGGGTGGAGTTGATAGAGATGTTTCCATACGTCTTTCGATACAAGCAAGGTAAGGAGAATGTAGTCGTCGATGCACTTTCTCGCAGGGTATGCCTTACTCTCCACACTTGATGCAAAATTGCTTGGTTTTGAACACATTAAAGAATTATATGCTGAAGACCACGAATTTTGTGAGGAATATAGAGCTTGTGAGAAAATTGCCTCTGGTAAGTTCTTTAGGCTTGATGGATTCCTATTTTAAGAAAATAAGCTATGCCTAATTGTTCATTGAGTGAGTTATTAGTGCAGGAATCACATGGTGGGGGATTAATGGGACATTTTGGAGTTGCAAAGACTTTAGCTATTTTGCAGGAGCACTTCTATTGGCCTCACATGAAACGAGATGTCGAACGGATTTGTGGTAGATGTGTCACATGTAAGCAAGCTAAATCCAAAGTGCAGCACAACGGTTTGTATACTCCTTTACCAATTCCTAGTGAGGCTTGGATTGATATTTCAATGGATTTTGTGTTAGGATTGCCTAGGACTAAACGTGGAAGAGATTCAATTTTTGTGGTCGTGGATAGATTTTCTAAAATGGCACATTTTATTCCATGTCACAAAACGGATGACGCTTCGCATGTTGCTGATTTGTTCTTTAGAGAGATTGTGAGATTACATGGCATGCCTAGGACAATTGTTTCGGATAGAGATGCTAAGTTCTTGAGCTATTTTTGGAAGACTTTGTGGTGTAAGCTAGGCACCAAGCTATTGTTTTCCACTACTTGTCATCCACAAACTGATGGTCAAACTGAAGTAGTAAATAGGACTTTGTCTACTCTAATGAGGGCAATCATTAGAAAGAACATCAAAACATGGGAAGAATGTTTACCACATGTTGAGTTTGCATATAATAGAGCTGTTCATTCTGCTACCAAATTTTAGCCATTTGAAATTGTGTATGGGTTTAATCCTTTAACTCCATTGGATTTATCTCTTTTACCTTTGACAGAGCATGTTAATTTAGATGGCAAAAGCAAAGCTGACTTTGTGAAGCAGATTCATGAGAAAGCAAGACTCAACATTGAGCGAAGAACGGAACAATATGCCACACAAGCCAACAAGGGACGTTGGAACCTGGTTTTTGAACCCGGAGATTGGGTTTGGCTGCATATGAGAAAAGAAAGATTCCCGGCGAAAAGACGTTCCAAATTGCTCCCAAGAGGAGATGGCCCTTTCCAAGTCCTCGAGCGTATCAATGACAACGCTTACAAGCTAGATTTACCTGGTGAGTACAATGAAGTACCACTTTTAATGTTACTGATTTGAGTCCTTTTGATGTAGGTGATGATTTGAGGGCAAATCCTTTTCAAGAGGAAGGGAATGATGGAGATCAAGGCACCGCTTCGAAGGATCTCGTTCAAGTACCAATTGGGCCGGTTACGAGAGCAAGAGCAAAGAAGTTCAAGGATGGGCTCAAGCAAATTCGTGGAGGCCCATTGAGCATGATCCACGTGGGCAACAAAGAATTGTCACCTTGATTCAAGTTCTAGAAGGATCCGGTCAAGACTAAGAATTGGCAAGAAATCAATCGCAGGAAATCTAAACCAAATTGATGCGGAATAAATTGATGGTGGACTGACATGGAAATATGTTGGACCACAAAGATAATTGATGGTGAACCGGCATGGAAATATGAAGAGTACCATATTTAGAACGATTTCATGCCTTATTCAAGTTAGATATTTAAGTATATTTTGATTTGATATTTCTAAGTTTTCCATAATGGGTTTGTTGCCCAAATAATTGCTTGGACCGCAAGAGATTGCGTAGGGATAAAGAGCTTGCTAGTCTTTTGTAAAGCCTATTTAAGCATGTGGTTGTAAAGAGAAAGATAGACATTGAATTATTGATCAAACTTGTGAGGTTTATTCTATTTGGTTCTTTGAAGAACTACTCGAACTTTTCAGGATTTCCCATGGAGTTCATCTCGACTTATCAAACGGAGTTTCCACCACCGTTTGTGGCGTCTTCCTTATATCGAGGTTCTTGTTTGTCATAAACAACGGGTCGAGGTCTTCCATTCGAATCTGTTCATAGAACGATCTTGGGTTCCCTTTCGTTGTTGGGTCTCGTTATTCTTGACGGGTTTCACATCAGTTTGCATTACATTGTTTATCATGTCACATCTTATTCATATGCCTCGCATTCTGTTTGAGGAACCATTTATTTTATTCCCTATATTTTCTCGTGTTGTCTTGAGAAATTTCTGAATGTACTATTTGGGGATGACAAAAAAAGCACATTAGGCTGCTGTTTTTCTATCTTGGTAAATTCTGAATCTTTCGTGTGAGCAAATTTGATTTTATCACACATGTTAGGAAGTGTTTGTGCATTTATTTTCATCTAGAATTTTTTTTTCTTTTTTTTGTTTATTGTTTTTCATTAAAAAAAAAATGGGGGGAGAAGATGTAGAATTTTTATTTTTTCTTTTAATAGCTTTTCAGATATTGCATGTGTTTTTGCCTGATATCTCAGTTCACTGTGCATTGATTAAATATGCTTATATTTGATTGAAAACTTTTCATGTTGCATCTTAATGATAGATAGATGTGTTTCTCATGCAATGAAAAATTGTGCACAATCCAATTTTTATATATGCGTGTTCTAAAGCTAACTTTAGGGAAAATTATTATTTCTGCAAATTTTTCTCTGTTTTCAGCTTTTCAGTGTAAAGCATCCTTACAGACTTGGCTTACAGGCTAGATGCATGCAGTCCTGTAGATTGCTAGTCTGGCAAATGGAGGTCCGGACACATTGATAACACGTCTGAACGCTATCCTTACAGGTTTTTATCCATTTCTTTGCTTTCTCTACCATCCGCACACCACTACATTTTTATTGATTTATCATGTCATGTCATGTGTTTGTCTTACGAATTTCTCTCGAGAAGAAGGTAAGGAGAATGTAGTCGCTGATGCACTTTCTCGCAGGTATGCCTTACTCTCCACACTTGATGTTAAATTGCTTGGTTTTGAACTCATTAAAGAATTATATGCTGAAGACCACGAATTTTGTGAGGAATATAGGAGCTTGTAAGAAAATCGCCTCTGGTAATTTCTTTAAGCTTGATGGATTCCTATTTCGAGAAAATAAGCTATGCGTGCCTGACTGTTATATGAGGGGGATTAATGGGACATTTTGGAGTTGCAAAGACTTTAGCTATTTTGCAGGAACACTTCTATTGGCCTCACATGAGCGAAGAATGGAGCAATAATCCTTTAACTTCATTGGATTTATCTCCTTTACCATTGACGGAACACGTTAATTTAGATGGCAAAAAGAAAGCTGACTTTGTGAAGCAGATTCATTAGAAAGCAAGACTCAACATTGAGCGAAGAACGGAACAATGGGACATTTTCCAATGATTGCCCTCAATAGAGTAGACAAAGTCCTATTTACTACTTCAGTTTGACCATCAGTTTGTGGAAGACAAGTAGTGGAAAACAATAGCTTAGTACCTTGCTTACACCACAAACTCTTCCAGAAATAGCGTGGGATAGGATGACGATACTTTACCTTTATGTTGTTGATGGCTCGGTAATCAACGCACATTCTCCACGTCTCATCCGTCTTAGGTACAAGTAAGACTGGAACCGCACATGGGCTCATGCTCTCCCTCACGTGCCCTTTCTCCAACAATTCACTTACCTGCCGTTGAAGCTCCTTTGTCTCCTCAGGATTGCTCCAATAAGCTGGTCGGTTTGGGATGGTTGCACCGGGAACAAAATCAATTTGATGTTCAATCCCTCAGATTGGAGGTAACCCATGTGGTGTTTCCTCGGGGAAGACATCCTCGTACTCCTGCAAAAGAGAAACAATAGAACTAGGCAAAGTAAGGTCAAGTTCGTTAGTGTTTAAAAGTGCCTCTTTGTACAAAAGTACAATCATTGGTTGTTTTGAAAACATTGCTCGCTTGATCTCACCCACTTTTGCATAGAAATTCTTTTGTTTTCTCTCTGATTTTCTCTCAAGGGCTGAACTTTGATTTTCTTTTTCTCTCTCATTTTTCTCAGCCTCTCTCTGATTTTCACTCTTTTTCTTTTGCTCACTCTCTTTCTTTTTATCACTCTCGTTTTGTAATCTCACTTGATCCTCGTATACTTGCTGCGGTGTCAATGGTACAAGAGTGATTGATCGTTGATTAAGTACGAAAGAGTACTTGTTCGTAAAGCCATCATGCTTCACTTGCCTATCGAACTGCCATGGACGCCTTAGCAATAAGTGTCCCGCCTGCATCGGTACTACATCACACAACACTTCATCTTTGTATTTACCGATTCGAAATGCAACTTACACTTGCTTGTTCACCCTTATCTCACCACTATCATTTAGCCATTGTAACTTGTACGGTCTAGTGTGCTTTACCATGGGCAATCCCAATTTCTCCACCATAATTGTGCTTGCAACATTAGTACAACTACCACCATCAATAATCACACTACATACCTTGTCTTTAACGTAGCACCTATTGTGAAAGATGTTCTCCCGCTGTACTTCATCAACTCCTTTTGCTTGCAAGCTCAATGCTCTCCTCGCCACCAATGTCAATGCGTCAGGGGCTAAATACTCCTCCTCGGAAACATCCTCCAATGGCGGCATGTCGTCGGTGTTGGAATCTTTATCATCAGTCACAATTTCACCATTGGCTTGCAACACCATGATTTGCTTGTTTGGGCATTGACTTGCTATGTGGCCCCTGCCTTGACATCTAAAACATTTAATATCACGATTCCTAGAGGTAGAGGCTTCGGTTTTACCTTGAGGAACGTGGCTGGTGGTCGCGGACTTGGGCTTGGGTTTGGGCGTTTGTGACTTGTCCAGCGGCTTGGCATGACTCGATTTCCAAGAGGTAGAACTAGATTTATGGCCTGCACGTGTCCTACTCCCTCTCTTGAGTTGTTGTTCCACTTTGATAGCCATATGCACCATATCTTCCAATTCCACATAATGCTGCATCTCTACCTTATCATGGATCTCCTGGTTTAAGCCAAGTAAAAATCTAGCCATTGTAGCCTCCCGATCCTCCTCTACATTAGCGCGGATCATAGCAATCTCCATCTCCTTGTAGTAATCCTCTACACTTCGACTCCCTTGTCTAAGACCTTGTAGCTTTTTGTACAACTCTCGGTAGTAGTAACTTGGAACGAACCGCTTTCTCATCACTACTTTCATCTCCTCCCATGTGTCTATTAGGCGTCTCTATTCCGCCTCCTGTTTATCACAAGCTGATCCCACCAAGTAATAGCATATTCAGAAAATTCAATCATGGCTAATTTTATCTTCTTTGTCTCGGAGTAGTTGTGGCAATCAAACACGAACTCCATCTTCTTCTCCCACTTAAGATATGCCTCAGGATTAGATCTTCCCTTGAAAGGAAGGAATCTTCATCTTAATACCACCAAGTTGTTATCTTCGCGATTCCTAGCTTCTCTAAATCTTCCTCCGGGTCTCCTATTGTTAACAATGGAATCCCGATCTTCTTCTTCATCAAAACCAGACCCATAACGCCCTTCATCCTCCTCTCTCGGTGGAACTCTTTCCCTTTTACGCAAATTACGACCGTTTTGTGGTTGCTCCTCACATCTATTCTCCATCTGATCTATCCATTCGTGAACCTGCTCCATCTCCATCTTCATCACACGCCTCATCTCACTCATCATGGCCTCCATAAACACTTTCGGATAAGCCAATTTTGTATCATCTTCGGCAATGCTCTTACCACTATCGTGAGACATGATTGCTGCAAAACAATGGTTAGAAAAAAAAAAAAAAAAAAAAAAAAAAAAAAAAAAAAAAAAAACCTCACGAATCACTCCCTTACATGTTTACACTCAAGAATGTGGATCACTCTCCACTCGTGTTTCACTCAAAAGAATATGGCTTTTACCCTCTGATGTTCTCACCACTCTTGCCTTTTTCCACTCGATAATTAAGTCAAAATTTCCAGCAACAATTTACCCAGAACTAATCAAGGAATCTCAGATTTGAACACAAGGAATATGGAAACTTTCAGATTAGAATTAGAAGGAATATGGCAGTTTGGAATTTCGAAAGCACAGAATAGTGAATTTTTTTTTTTTTTTTTTTTTTTTTTTTTCGGACTCCTTTATGTCTTCTTCTTCGAGTCTCTCTCTCTCTCTCTATTTTTTTTTTTTTGATGATCAGCAACTAGCTTTTGAGAATAATGAAATAAGATTTCGAAATAACTAAGAGATGTGAGACCAGGCCAATAGTTTAGACATCAACAAGACAAACAAACATTGAACAGATAGGGTAAAGAAAATTCGACTAAGAAGAGATAAATGATGTGGACGGCTAAAGAAGAAACAAAGGAATGAAAGATGTTAAAGGATAGGCAAACCTGAACTAGAAACCATGCTCTGATACCAAATGATGTGAACCCCGTCAAGAATAACGAGACCCAACAACGAAAGGGAACCCAAGATCGTTCTATGGACAGATTCGAATTGAAGATCTCGACCCGTTGTTTATGACAAATAAGAACCTCGGTATAAGGAAGACGCAACAAACGGTGGTGGAAACTCCGTTTGATAAGTCGAGATGAACGCCACGGGAAATCCCGATAAGTTCGCGTAGTTCTTCAAAGAACCAAAGAGAATAAGCCTCACAAATTTTACGAATAATCAATGTCTGCCTTTTCCATTGCTTATGCACCTATTTAAAGGGCTGAATATTACAAGAGAAAAAAAAAAAAAAAAAAAAAAACCATAACATAGAAAACCTAATTAAAGCCGAAAATGGGTAAGGAAAGAAATCCTTACCTTCCTAAAACACACAAGACATATAAGGTAATAAAGGCTGGACGTCCACCCTCCTAATCAAAGCTAAAATAAATCCCTACTTGCCTAAAAAAAAAAAAAAAAGAGCTGGAATAGGAAAGAAGAGCTGGAGGCCTAGAGTCATATAGAAGGAAACAAAAGACAACATAAAAGGAAAGAAAGTGGTGCCTAGAATAGCCATGCAATCCGATCCTTCTAGAATAGATCCAAAATATTTCTTGCCAATTCTTAGCCTTGACCGGATCCTTCAAGAACTTGAATCAAGGTGACGATTATTTGTTGCCCACGTGGATCATGCTCAATGGGCCTCCACGAATTTGCTTGAGCCCATAACTCCTGGATGAGTCCGTTGAGTACATCCTTGAACTTCTTTGCTCATACTCTCGTAACCGGCCCAATTGGTACTTGAACGAGATCCTTTGAAGCGGTGCCATCACTCCATCACTTGGACAGTTCAGCGTCCGGACAGAATATCACGTCGCCCAGACGGTTGCAAGGGATCAGATTTCATTGACTTGTAAACTGTGCAGAATCGTCTAGAAGAACTCTGAATAACTGAATCCTTGTTTAAAAAGAATCATTATATATAAGTGATTTTGTTCAACAGAATGTAGCCAATCACGAACTAACAAACTCCCCATTTGGCCATTTTGAGAAAAAATCATCACTTGACCGGTTAAAAATACAATCTTGGTTCAAATCAAAAATTACACCCCATTTTTGTCACAAAATGACAAAGGGTAAAACAGAGTAATAATAAACACCACACACAAATTACTCCCCCTAAATGTCTCAGAAGGACAAGGGTAAACAGAATAATAAAATCTCCAACAACAGTTCTAAAATAAACAAAGAACTTGTTAAAAGAGTTGGCAGCTTGTTGAAAAAGGGAGAGAAAAAACAACAAGATTACTTCCTTCACAAGTAGATCAGCACACACATGTATCCAATTTTGAGAAATCAGCCAAACTGCAAGTCAGAATTACACAGACATAGAGTCGATATACAAGCATTTGATAGGCAAAAATTTCCATGCAAACATAATAATTAAAATAGCTTGCTTAACTCATGTAATGCGTGTGTGTGTGTGTGTGAAGACTTTCCCAAAAGGGTTTTGAAATTTACTAACATGACTTAAAGCAACCAGATTTTCTAGATAATAGAGAAAATCAATGAAAGATCAGTCAAAAGTCAAACCTTATTATTTACTAGTGCTTAGCCACCCTCATCTGATACACTGCCCCTAAGATGCAGCACTTAAATGTTTTTACTTGTGCCATGAAGGACAAGGTAAAGTTTTTACTTGCACCATGAAGGACAAGATATAAAGTTGATTCAGTACAGAAGCAATGAATATGTGCATAGAACACAAAATTTAGAAGAATAATTGCTTGGTTCTTGTTGGTGTTGCAACTTAAAAAGAATGCTAGAATTTTTAGGTTCTAGGTTCAACTGGCATGTTGGTCATTTTAACCATCTTGTCAAAAACATCTCTTATTAGAATTTCCAGAACCAAGAAGTCAGAAAGGAAAGAATATTCCTTAGAGGAGCCTTGGATAGTGCACAATATCATCACATGAGAAATGCAACTATCAATTATGAAAAGTGAGCAGGAAAACTTTGCATATGTCAAACTTATGTTCTCAATCACATGTAAGTATAATTCATCAAAGCAAAATGAACCAATAAAATGAATAAGAAACATAAGATAGCTGACAAAAAAAAAAAAGGGTAATTACCTTTTCCCCTATGAACTACCAACTTTTGCACAAAGCCCCAACAAACTACCAACTCGACCAAAATAGAGCATTCAACTACCAAAGACAACCCTTGTCCCACCCTTTCGTCAGTCAGAGGGGTTAAAACAAATGCTCAACGGATCACGTGACTGTCACATGCCGTTTTACCCTCATTTTCTTATTATTTTCTCCCCTATGAACTACCACTATCTTCCAACATGCCCCCATGTAAAACAGCACATGACGGTCACATGACCCGTTGACTGTTCGTTTTAACCCCTCTAACTGACGGAAGATGAAAAAATGGTTGTCTTTGGTAGTTGAATGCTCTATTTTGGTCGAGTTGGTAGTTTGTGGGGGCTTTGCACAAAAGTTGGAAGTTCATGGGGGAAAAAGGTAATTACTTCCAAAAAAAAAAAAAAGAACCACCTTAAGAACCATAAGTCTAATCCTAGCATGGAAAATCATGTCTAGGACATGTCTCAAACACCAACGGCTTTTCGAAGGGATTTAAACCTGCTACCATCCAGAGGTTTGGTAAGAATGTCAGACAATTGGTTTTCAGTGGGAATGAAAGAGAGAGAGAGAGAGAGAGAAACTACCTCGGATTTCACAAGATTACGCAAGAAGTGATGTCTGATGTCGATGTGCTACGTCCAAGAGTGCAGAACAGGATTCTTGAAGATATTTATAGCACTAGTATTATCACAGTTGATAGTCATGGTATCCTGAGAGAATCCATAGTCACCTATTAGCGTCTTCACCCACAGTAATTGGGTACAACAGCTTCCCACAGCAACATACTCAACCTCTGCAGTGGAGAGAGAAATAGAGGCTTGTTTCTTACTCATCCAAGCTACAAGATTATTTCCCACATAGAAGCAACCTCCAGAGGTGCTCTTCCTATTATCAGCATTTCCAGCGAAGTCTGCATCAGAGTATCCTGCAGCAACAAGATTTGTTTCCCTGAAATACCATATGCCAAATAGAAGAGTATCATTTACATATCATTTACATACCTGATGATACACTTGATTGCAGTGAGGTGAGATTCTTTAGCATTGGCCTGAAAACGAGCACAAACTCCCACAGTGAAGGCAATATCAGGTTGGTTGGCTGTGAGATATAGGAGACTTCCCTATCATACTCCTGTATAGAGATGGATCAGCTGATTTCCTCGCAAGGTCACTACTTATCTTGACACTAGTGCTCATGGGAGTTTGATCATGACTCTTCCCATCTAGACCGAACCGTTTAACCAGATCCTTAGCATACTTGGATTGAGAGATGAAAATACCTTCAGCAGCTTGTTTGACTTTCATCTCAAATTCCTACTTCATCTCCTCAAAAAAATCATGGGCTAGGGAATCTTGAGTCGCTCCAAAAATAATGTCATCAACATAGATTTGAGCAATGAGCTTGTGAGTACCTTGATTTCTGATGACCAAAGTTTGATCAGCTTGTCCCCTTGTAAACCCTTTGGCCAAAAGATATGTGGTGAGACGCTCATACCATGCTTGAGGAGCCTGCTTAAGGCCATAGAGAGCTTTCTTCAACTTGTAGAAAGCTAATGAGGATCTTGAAATCCTTTCGGTTGTTTTACATAAACTTCTTCTTGAAGAATGTCGTTCATAAAAGCACTCTTTACATCCATTTGATACAGCTTGAAACCAAGATGGCAAGCGATGGAGAGAAGAATTCTGATAGATTCTAACCTGGCAACTGGAGCAAAGGTTTCATCAAAGTCTATTCCCTCAATCCGAGTATATCCCTGGGCAACAAGACGTGCTTTATTTTTTACCACTGTACCATGCTCATTTGACTTGTTCTTGAAAATCCACTTGGTGCCAATGATATTATGATCAGCAGGTCGGGGGGAACCAGAGTCCAAACACTAGTAAACTGATGGAGCTCATCATGCATGGCAAACACCCAACTTTCATCTTGTAGGGCTTCGTCAACTTTCTTAGGTTCTGTCTGTGAGAGGTAGCAATTGTAGGAAACTTGATTGGCTACTTCACTCGTCGGCTAGACTCAGTTTCTTAGCCGATGCCCTTCTTCAATGGACCCAACAAGCTGCTGGGGGAAGGGGGGGGGGGGGTGATTGAGCTTCACCCATGATCGCTTAGGAGGATTTGTGGGATTATCTTCATCTTCAGAAACACTGGCAATAGTATCAAAAGCTTCAATAATAGGAAGAGATTCAGCTGGAGACATACCTGGAGAAGTCTTCATAACGTTAGCTAAAGGAATAGGCAGTTCAGTAGAAATGGGTTGATTTTCCTCCCCTTCGCTCGGTGCTTCAACTTCTTTGTCATCAATTATAACATTGATTGATTCCATTACAGTCTCTATTCTTTTATTGAAAACTCTGTAATCACGACTGTTTGTGGAGTACCCCAATATGCCTTCATCACTTTTGGGATCAAATTTCCCAAGATTTTCCCTATCACGAAGAATATAGCATCTACTTCCAAAAGTTCTGAAGTGTTTAACTGTGGGCTTCTTACCTCGCCAAATTTCATATGCAGTTTTGTTTGTCTCAGGCCTCAGGTAGACTCTGTTGATAATATGGCATGCAGTATTGATAGCATCACCCCAAAAATGTTGAGCCAGATTTTTTGAGTGGATCATTACACGAGCCATCTCTTGAATCACCCTGTTCTTTCTTTCTACAACACCATTTTGCTGAGGAGTGATAGGAGAAGAAAATTACAGCTTGATTTCATACAAAAGACAGAATTCTTCAAACTTGGCATTCTCAAATTCCCTTCCATGATCACTACGGATCGTCATAATCTGACAGTTTTGCTCAATTTGAATTTTCTTGAATAAATGTTGAGCTGCATTAAAAGCATCAGATTTTTCCCGAAGAAGAATAGCCCATGTATATCGAGCAAAATCATCGACTACCACCAATATATACTTTCTCCCACCTAAACTAGCAGTTCTAGTGGGACCCATGAGATTCATATGTAGTAGTTCTAAATTTTTGGAAGTAAGAATACCTGAGGTCTTCTTATGAGCTGCTCGAGTCTGCTTCCCTAGCTGGCAAGGACCACAAACTCCTTTCCCAGTCTTCTCCATTTTAGGCAAATCTTTGACAATGTCTTTGCTAGCGATCTTCAACATATTTGTGAAATTCAAATGCTCCAATCTTTGATGCCACAGTTCACTGACATCTATGGTCGCCTTATTGCAAATAATTTGAGGATCAGATGTGAGACCAGGAAGACCATAATAGTTGTCAGCAGTTCTTTCTCCCCCCATAAGCCACTTGCCATTGCTGTCAAAGATATTACATTCCTTTATAGTGAAATGAACCACCAAATCATTGTCACAGAATTGGTTGATGCTGAGAAGATTGGCCTTGAGCCCTTCCACATACAAAGCTTCCTGAGATGCTCCAAGACCTTGGATTGACTTCCATCTCCATAGGTGATTCTTCCTCTGCCTATATGAACTTTTATCAGTAGAGTTTTATCACTTGTCATGTGTTTAGAGCAACCACTATCCAAATACTATAAATAAGTATCAAGAACTTTTAAGGCAGTGTGAGCAACCAGCACTTATCTTCATTTTTAATCTAGACTTGTTTGGAAGTTTTCTTCTTACTATTAGCCAAGAAGGATATTTTTCCATAAGGAGTGAGGCTTTCTTATCACTCAAGTTCTTTACTTGGTTCTCAAAACCTGGTTCGCCTTCTAGGTACATGCGATCTATCCCATGGTTTTTGATAACGAATCTGGAAGCAATTAACCGTGTGTGTGTGCACACTGTGTTAACAACATAATATAAATGCAGAAATTAAATGACACAAGAATTTTATTAACGAAGTGGAAAACTCAATCAAGAGAAAAACCATTCCGGGGCAGCCAAACTCAGGATATCTACTATTCAAAAGACAAGACTAGTTACAAAGCATATGCACTCACATAACCTTATGCAGTGGTCGTACCTTGAACTTTGACGTGTAACCCAACACGAACGCGTCTCAACCAAGTCACCTATTTGAAGGGGTCTTCAATAGAATCCTTTACTTTAGGACCAACCCCTAAGATAGACTTAGTTTAGCGCAACAACAATACACAACGGCAACAACTTGAGAGAGACTGATGGAAACCAAGGAGCTGGACATGCTGATCATACATATGGGAATGGAGCTGAAGTTGCGCAAGACCCTTTGTCACTTCCTAGTGGCCCAATTACAAGACTTAGAGCCAAACGTTTCAAGGAAGCACTAAATGGGCTAATGCAAGAGAATTGGGCTGATTCTAAAAAGACCAAGATGGGCTCAAATAATAATCAAGGCTTAGTCCATGTCATCAAAGCAATTGAAGAGGATAATTAGCATGCAAAAACGTGACCAGCATGGTTTGACCATTAAAGAGTGTGAACTTGTTGAGTTTCAAGGATATTAAATAGGGGAAATGAACTTGGTCTTGGCTGGTTATGAATTTAGTCATTTAGTTATTTTGGCTGCCTCTAGAAGTCCAAAGAGACCTAAAAATGTGGAGACTTGTTTATGTTGGCACTTGTGTTGCTTTTAAAGCTATAGTTAAGACTTTTCCTATTCTTGGAGGGTTGTTCCAAGTATATAGATGGGCATTACAAATTTTGTAATATATAGATTTTTGTTTTCAGAAAATTATTATTGTGAGGTCTTGTGTTCCTCTTTGTTCCTAAAAGAACTTCTTGAGCTTATCAAGTTAATCTTGTGGCGTTCAAACAACCAAACTTATCACCTTGATTCTTGAAGAGATTCAGATTCTTGGTGTGGCGTTTCAATCCTTCGTAGTCTTGGTTTCTCATCTAGTTAGGTGACGGGTCAAGCCTCGACAATTCTTGTCTACACGATCTTGGGGTTTCAAACCATCATTGCTATCGGGTTCCATCACATTTGTTGGTGGAGTTCATATCATTTTGGTATCAGAGCCTTGGTTCTAAGGCAAGTTTGACTATCTTTTATTATTGTTTTTTCTTTTTAATTTCCTGTTCCCTGCTGTGAAAAAAAAAAAAAAAAAAAAAAAAAAGAAAAGAAAAGAAAAGAAAAAGTACTCGATTCCAGTAAGAAAATTTCTTCCTTTCAATCTTGTTTCTCACCTTATTCAAGTTCTTGACCTTTCTGAGTAAGAAAATTTCTTCATTTCTATCTTGTTTCTCACATTATTCAAGTTCTTGACCTTTTTGATGAGTTTTGGTTATTTCTCAATTGCTGCTGGATTATTTTGAATTAGTTTCTTGAAGTTTGATTAAGAACTAAGAAGACACAAAAGAGTGGAAAAAGGCAAGAGAGTGTGAGACCAAAAGAGGGTAAAAGCCGTTTAGAGTGAAAACACGTGTAAGTGTATTAATTCTTGAGTGAAACACGTGAGGGAGTGCTTGTGAGGATTCTAACCTTGTTTTGCAGATTCTAAACATGTCCAATAATCAAGAAGAAGACAGAACCGAAGAATTTCGACAACCCGCAGCTTCGAACCTCCAAATGCAAGCGTTGTTAAGGGAGATGAGGCGTATGTTGAGGGCTGAATTAGAACCTATTCACGAGAGGTTGGACAGGGTAGAAGCAGAAACTCCTAGGGGACAGCAACAAGACAATCCCAATAGGCAACAAGGTGGGCGTGTTCCGTGGCGGAATGTTGAGGAAGAGGCGGAGTTGGAGGAATTTGATGATCCATATTTGAACCGAGGCAGGTTTGAGCGTGGGTATGGGAATAGAGAAGCTAGGATGGGTAGGCCTAGGAGGGATAATGATTTAGGAAACATAAAGATTAAAATCCCGTCTTTTCAAGGTAAAAATGATCCTGAAGCTTATTTGGAGTGGGAAACTAAAATGGAGATGGTGTTTGATTGTCACAACTACTCGGAGATAAAGAAGGTTAAGTTGGCTGCAATTGAATTCACAGATTATGCCATTGTTTGGTGGGATCAATTACTGATTAATAGGAGGAGAAATAGAGAGCCACCCGTGGACACTTGGGAGGAGATGAAAATGCTTATGAGGAGGCGTTTTGTACCCAACCATTATTATAGGGGATTGTATCAAAAGTTGCAGAGGTTAACTCAAGGTTCCAAGAGTGTGGATGAGTATTACAAGGAGATGGAGGTAGCTATGATCCGGGCTAATGTAGAAGAGGACCGAGAAGCCACCATGGCTAGGTTTTTGCACGGTTTAAATCGTGAGATTGCAGATATAGTCGAGTTGCAGCACTATGTTGAGTTAACGGATATGGTGCATCAAGCCATAAAAGTGGAGGAACAATTCAAACGGAAGGGATTGGCTAGGAGGGGACAACCTATGGCTACCACCAGCCCATGGAAGACAGCTCCAAAAAGGGACGAGCAGCTTCAAAATAAGCAAAAATTTCAACCCTCTAAGAATGCCAAACCAACAACCACCACTACTTCAGGTAACACCGAGGCTTCTATTTCTAAAACACGTGATATTAAGTGTTTTAAATGTCAGGGTCGGGGACACATAGCCAGCCAGTGTGTAAACAAAAGGGTGATGGTGATAAACGCCCAAGGAGAGCTTGAGTCGGAGAATGAGGAAGAAGTAGATGATGATGACATGCCACCTTTGGAGGATGCCGATGATGAGCAAAATGATGTGGTTGGAGATTTATTGGTAGCAAGGCGAGTTCTCAATGTGCAAGTTAAGGAGGAAGAAAGTAACCAAAGGGAAAACTTGTTTCATACTCGGTGCTTTGTAAATAACAAAGTTTGCAGCGTCATTATTGATGGTGGGAGTTGCACAAACGTAGCCAGCACTTATTTGGTGGAGAAATTGGCCTTAACCACCTTGAAACATCCTCACCCTTACTCCAGATTTATCGTCTCTGAATGGTTAATGACACGTAATTATCCAGATATAATTACTTACGTTTTTTTGTAAAAAGCGGGTCGTTACACATATTCTTTCCTTGTTGCGACCTAGGGTCTAGCTCTTCCACATGTAGGGTTTGTTGTACTCCAATACCCTACGCCCCAGCAAGTGCTCGACAAATTGCCCCAGCTAAATTGCAGCATGCATACCACTCGGGCTTCCACCTTTTTCTCCTCCAATACCGGCAACACCTTCACTAGTGGTGAGTGACGACACCAGGCGCTCAATCTTGAGACCCACTTCATGATCAAGGAAGAATTCAAACACCTTGAAGCTACAAGGTGGGCTGTCCAGGAATTCATCTGGCGAGGCTTGACTTCATTGTTCCACCCGGCCACTGAAATGGCTTACTGATGTGCAAATTTTAATACTCACAAGCGCACGAATAGTATGTAGCAAAGTGTGAGACCGTATCCACAGGGAAGTGTGTCCAACCAAAAACCAATTCCTATTTAGATGAACCTTATTTTACCATAGTTCCACGTTTTGGATTTATTTTTTTTAAAAAAAAGTAAAGATGAATAAATAAACAAAGAAAAAAGTATTAAGGTTTTGGAATCCACCAAACCAAATCAAACACTACATTCCTGCACTCTATGATATGAACTCCACCAACAAATGTGATGAAACCCGATAGCAATGATGGTTTGAAACCCCAAGATCGTGTAGACAAGAATTGTCGAGGCTTGACCCGTCACCTAACTAGATGAGAAACCAAGAATACGAAGGATTGAAACGCCACACCAAGAATCTGAATCTCTTCAAGAATCAAGGTGATAAGTTTGGTTGTTTGAACGCCACAAGATTAACTTGATAAGCTCAAGAAGTTCTTTTAGGAACAAAGAGGAACACAAGACCTCACAATAATAATTTTCTGAAAACAAAAATCTATATCTTACAAAATTCGTAATGCCCATCTATATACTTGGAACAACCCTCCAAGAATAGGAAAAGTCTTAACTATTGCTTTAAAAGCAACACAAGTGCCAACATAAACAAGTCCCCACATTTTTAGGTCTCTTTGGACTTCTAGAGGCAGCCAAAATAACTAAATGACTAAATTCATAACCAGCCAAGACCAAGTTCATTCCCCTATTTAATATCCTTGAAACTCAACAAGTTCACACTCTTTAATGGTCAAACCATGCTGGTCACGTTTTTGCATGCTAATTATCCTCTTCAATTGCTTTGATGACATGGACTAAGCCTTGATTATTATTTGAGCCCATCTTGGTATTTTTAGAATCAGCCCAATTCTCTTGGATTAGCCCATTTAGTGCTTCCTTGAAACGTTTGGCTCTACGTCTTGTAATTGGGCCACTAGGAAGTGACAAAGGGTCTTGCGCAACTTCAGCTCCATTCCCATGTGTATGATCAGCATGTCCAGCTCCTTGGTTTCCATCACTCTCCCCCTCTTGAGAAGGATTTGTCCTCAAATCATCACCTACATCAAATGGAGACAAATCAACAACATTAAAGCTTGCACTAACACCATACTCACTCGGTAAGTCAAGTTTGTAGGCATTATCATTGATGCGCTCCACTACTTGGAATGGTCCGTCACCCCGAGGTAGGAGTTTTGAACGCCGTTTCTCTGGAAAACGTTCCTTCCTTAAGTGTAACCAAACCCAATCTCCTGGTTCAAATACTACCTTCTTGCGTCCCTTGTTGGCTTGATGGACATATTGTTGAGTCCTCCTTTCAATGTTCAGCCGTGCCTTTTCATGAATCATCTTTACAAATTCTGCCTTCTTTTTGCCATCTAAGTTCACACGTTCACTCAAAGGTAAAGGAGTTAAATCCAAAGGTGACAATGGGTTAAATCCAAAGGTGACAATGGGTTAAATCCAAAGGTGACAATGAGTTAAATCCACACATTCAGATGTCGCTCAAAGAACTCCGATTTAGTGTTGAAATAGGTTTTCTTAAGCCTATAAATAGAGGTCTCTAGGCTTGTTATTATATACAGAATTCGGTATTGAATTCCTTTGTGCTTAGAGAGGGTGTTAAGGTAGAAATTGTGAAGATCTGCTATCTCTCTAAGCTAAAGGAATCTATTGAAGACCCATTCAGGTAGGAGACCTGGTTGGGAAGCATTCATGTACACGACAGAGTACTTGTACAATCGTTGCTTCAGGGGTATGTGAGTGTTACTAGCTTTGTCTTCTGAATAGTTAAATTTCTGGGTTTGGCTGCCCCGGAGTGGTTTTTCTCTTAATTGATTTTCCGCTTCATTAACAAAATATATGTTTTCTTTAAATTCCGCAATTAGATATTTTGTTACACTTTGTTCACACGCACACTTCCATTGTTGTTATTCTTAGGTCAAAATTTAAATCACAATGAAATAATTGGACAACAATCTAAATTCCCCCCCCCCCCCCCCCATGGATTAAAATTAAAACAAGTAGGAAGTCAATCAAAAAAAAAAAAAGAGAAAAAAAAAAAAAGAGATATTAATTAATCAAAGGTCCAACTGATCGCCACTTCTGTATTGTAAATATGCAGTTACAAATTATCCAGCCAAAGTAATAGGAATTAGACCTAAGACAATTCCAAATAGCAAAACTTCAATCATTTCATTTGTTTGAAAGGGAAAAGGGAGAGGTAATATCTATTCTTAAATATTAATTCGTATTGCACATGAATTAATATCTATTCTTAAACGTCTATTTATTTTTCACTCCAACTCTAACGGAAGATGACAAGCTTTGTCGTACACAAGACGATAAGGAGACATGCCAATCGAGGTCTTGAACGTTGTACGGTAAGCCCACAGTTCATCATTCAATCGTAGAGACCAATCTTTCCTTGAAGGGTTCACAGTCTTTTCCAAAATTCTCTTGATCTCCTGATTAGATACCTCCACTTGTCCACTAGTCTAAGGGTGATATGGGGTGACAACCTTATGTGTGATGAAATACTTCTTCATTACCTATTCAAAAATCTTGTTGCAGAAATGCTTACCTCCATCACTTATGATTGTTTGAGGAGTACCAAAGCGAGAAAAAATAGTCTCTTAGGAACTGGACCACAACTATGTGGTCATTGGTCTTGCATGCAACAACCTCCACCCATTTGGACCGTCTTGAAATACTCTGATGCAAACCAAGGAGCTGGACATGCTGATCATACACGTGGGAATGGAGCTGAAGTTGCACAAGACCCTTTGTGACTTCCTAGGGGCCCAATTAAAAGACTTAGAGCCAAACGTTTCAAGGAAGCACTAAATGGGCTAATCCAAGAGAATTGAGCTGATTCTAAAAAGACCAAGATGGGCTCAAATAATAATCAAGGCTTAGTCCATGTCATCAAAGCAATTGAAGAGGATAATTAGCATGCAAAAACGTGACCAGCATGGTCTGACCATTAAAGGGTGTGAACTTGTTGAGTTTCAAGAATATTAAATAGGGGAATAAACTTGGTCTTGATTAGTTATGTTAAATACATTAAATTTAGTCATAGTTATTTTGGCTGCCTCTAGAAGTCCAAGAGACCTAAAATGCGATGACTTGTTTATGTTGATGTTTGTGTTGTTTTTAAAGCTGTAGTTATGAATTTTCCTATTCTTGGAGGGTTGTTCCAAGTATATAGATGGGCATTAAGAATTTTGTTGGCAGAGATTGTTTTCAAAAAATTAATATTATTGTGAGGTCTTGTGTTCCTCTTCGTTCTTGAAAGAACTCTTTGAACTTATCCTTTTGTCATGATCACTCTTGTGGCGTTCAAACAACCAAACTTATCATCTTGATTCTTGAGAGATTCTTAGGTTTCTTGGTATGGCGTTTCAATCCTTCGTAGTCTTGGTTTCTCATCTAGTCAGGTGAAATCCACAGTGATCCTAGAAAGATGATAAGCCACCACATTTTCGGAACCCTTCTTGTCCTGAATCTCTATGTCAAACTCTTGCAACAGTAGTATCCACTGGATGAGCTGAGATTTAGCATATTTTTTCGAGAAAAGATACTGCAATGCCGGGTGATCCGAGTAGATAACGACTTTGGATCCTAGCAAGTATGAACGAAATTTGTCCAAAGCAAAAATGACCGCTAACAACTCATTCTCAGTGGTAGAGTAGTTGAGTTGTGCATCGTTCAGAGTTCTGCTTGCATAGTAAATGACATGTGGGAGTTTTTCAATATGCTGCCCCAAAACAGCTCCGTCTGCATAATCTGATGCGTCACACATAATCTTATAAGGGGTACCCCAACTAGGTGGTCGAATAATGGGTCATGTCAGAATCGTCTTAAGGGCCCCACATGCCTTCTTGCAGTCTTCATCAAATGGGGTCTCTTTTGCCAACAACTTGCATAAGGGCCTGGTGATCTTGCTGAAATCTTGGATGAATCGCCTATAGAATCTTGCATGGCCCAGAAAAGAATGAGCCTCCTTCACCGTATGAGAGGGTGGAAGATTGGAAATCAGATCCACCTTTGTTTTATCAACCTTAATCCCACAATGAGAAATGACGTGCTAGAGCACAATACCTTGCTTCACCATAAGTGACACTTCTCCCAATTGAGCACCAGGTTCTTTTCCTTGTATCGCGCTAAAACCGAAGTGAGGTGATGCAAACACTCGTCAAAAGACAAACCGAAGACAGAGAAGTCATCCATGAATATTTCCAGGAAACGTTCTGCCATATATGAGAAAATGCTGATCATGTTAAGCTCTTAGTTTTGTTATAGTTTGACGTTTTGTTTTGTTTTTGTGTTTCTTGTATTTTACAGGTCTTGGAAGAAAATTCATCAAATTCCAAGAATATAACGAAGTCGCCAAACTCACTTTTGGAAAGATTCAACTCCAAATCAATTTTGAATTTAAGATAAGAGAAGTCGGCAAAAATTCGTTATTTTTGGAAAGAATCCAGAATGAGCACGTCTCTGTAATTTAATCATAACTTCCAGCTTACGTATTGGATTGTGATAAAATTGGTGTCGTTCAAAAGATAATAAAACATAGAACAAATATGTTAGAAATATGTTTTTCCTAATTCGGACGTTTACTATGCCAAACATGCCCCACAATAAAGGACTACAAATCTGTACGAATTTGAAATCTTTTTCCTACTTGGATTGAAATTTCAAGAAAGGAAAAGACTTGTATTCTATATAGACTAGGAGACCTATTTACAATTTTTCTTGGATTCCTAAGGCTTCTAGAGCTTCTCTAATCCCTATAAATAGGCATCTAACCTTTAAAGAGAAAAACACACAAGCTTGGGAAGAAGAATTGGAGGCTACTTCAAGAAGAATTTTTGTTTTTGTTTTTTCCTTTATTTATTTTTTGTATGTATATAATTTTAGTTTATATTAGTTGTAACTAATACTTTAGTTAGGGCTCGATTGAAGCCCTAATCATGTCTCTTTAATTTTTTCAATTGCATTGCTACAATTTATATATTGATGCTTAACTTGATTAATTTTAGTTTCTTAAATTCCTCGCATGTTTATGTTTGGCCATCATATGTATGTGGTATGGATTTATTATTTATGTCAATTTGGATGATCGAGACCTGGGCACAATAGAGTAACGAAAGAATCCCATCACAGTTTCTTAGATTAATCAACATAAGGACAACTGGAATAGATACCATGTTCCAATTTGAGTGTGTTTACCGATTTCCATTGATTTATGCTTTCTTGAAGAACAACTTAGTAGAGATACCATGCTAAATCCCTCATGGAAGAAAAGAGTTAGAGTATATACCATGCCTAACTTGTTGCTTAGGGAAATCAGTAGCTTTAGGAGAATATACCATTCCTTTGTAGCTCGTAAACATTAAGCATCACGTTATGATTGTAGTACATTGTGAATCTTAATTGAGTATGATTAGCAGTGGATATTAAAGCCCTACCCTCCCCTATTATATTTCTTCAATATTTTTTGTCTCTTCTCTTATTAAATCTTATTAATATTTTTATTTCTTCTTTTCACTCGTCTCAGTTATTTAGGAATATCATTTTTAGCATAATTTCCCAGTTCTCGTGGGAATGATCTCGTATTCGCCTACTATACTATCGTTTTGATCTTGTGCACTTGTGAGTAAAACGTACAAATATTTATCTATTTATTTATGTAGATATTGGTACAATAAGTTTTTGGCACTGTTGGGATTGAGTTAAATTGTGTTTTTAAAGTTTTTCCTTTTAAGTTATTTTTGTTTATGATAATCTATTAAAAAAATATAAAAATATAAAAAATAAAAAAATAAAAAGAAAAGATTTTTTTTCCTTTGCCTTTTAACTTTTTATTTTTGTGTTCATTTTGTTATTTTAATTTCTTTTTGTTATTTTATTTATGTGGGGAGATATTCCTACAATATTGCTTTAATCCTTATTATCAAGTTAGAGATTGTCCTGAAATGAGACAACTTTCTAACTATCATTATGAGCATATGAACACAATCTCTAGACAGGGTAATGACTTCAACTCTGATTCCTACAACCCAACAGTCTAATTTCTCGAGGCAATGACTAAAAAGGAAAAGGCGTCTATGAAGTGATTGGCAATAATGGAGTTCAAATTCAGATGGCTAGCTTGGAGAGGAAACTGGATATACTAGTGAAAGTTATGACTACTCATAACATCTCTCTCATTCAACAAATTGGACAAGTTGAGGTATGTGCCATATGTTCTCATTCTTACCACACTACTGAGACTTGTCCCATGTCTTCATTTATAGATCAGGAGCAAGCAAACTATGTGAGCCAGAATAACTATCCTCCAAAGAACAATCCATACTCCATCACTTACAATACAAGGTGGCGAAACCACCCCAATTTTTCATGGACTAACAATCAGAATATGCATAATCCACAAGGGCAGCAAAGAAATTTCTAGCAAGGAAATATCTGCCGAGCTCCACCACAAGTAGTCCAACCGAATCCAGAGCCAAGGAAGAATGACCTCGAAGATGCACTACTTGAATTTTTGACTGAGCAACAACAGACCAACCAAGACCAAGTTCATTCCCCTATTTAATATCCTTGAAACTCAACAAGTTCACACCCTTTAATGGTCAAACCATGCTGGTCACGTTTTTGCATGCTAATTATCCTCTTCAATTGCTTTGATGTCATGGACTAAGTCTTGATTATTATTTGAGCCCATCTTGGTCTTTTTAGAATCAGCCCATTTCTCTTAGATTAGCCCGTTTAGTGCTTCCTTGAAACGTTTGGCTCTAAGTCTTGTAATTGGGGCCACTAGGAAGTGACAAAGGGTCTTGTGCAACTATAGCTCCATTCCCACGTGTATGATCAGCATGCCCAGATCCTTGGTTTGCATCATTCTTGTAACGCCTGGTAATTTCAAGCTCTTAAGAAATCATTGATATTGTTGAGAAAATAATATCCATAGGTTTTTATAAGCAAAACTAAAAGCGGTTTTGAAAACTTAAAGATCAAGTTCTAAAACCCTTAAAAACCTAAAAGTAACATTTAAGTTTTAAACTTTGATTTAAACCGAAAACAGGTCAAACGGACCCAGATTTAGTTGATTCAAAAACCGTTGTGCTCACAAAAGAAAGATCTATCCTATGGCAAAAGTTTGTAAAAAGTCCATTTGTTGACTTTTGACCTTGATAAATATGTTTTGATCGAACTTTGACTTCTAAATTTAGACTTGATAAATGTGTTTTTGTGGCTTATAATTACTCTATATAGTATATATGAAGTTTATACTTCAATTCTGTGAAGTCAGAATTCAATTTGGCAACAATTGACTTTTTGGCCAAAACCGGTGCCTTATTAATCCAATTGTCGAAATTGTTAGCAGAAATGATTTTTAGTACACTACCAACCATCCCTAGCCGTCCCATAGACTGAATTATTTACCTTCCAACAAGTGCTGGAATTTTAGTAGGAAGCAAAATCCAAGTGATTGGCAAATGGATTATTCAAGTAGAAAAGCATGGAAAGGAAGGTGGTAGAAATCTGATTGTTTCCTGATTTTTCCAGCAGCCCTCCAGCACTCATGCCCGTATTCCTTTCATTTCCTTGATGTTCTAAGACTCCTATAAATATGAGACAAGCCTTGCCTTCCATTTTACCTTATGACAAGTGAAAATTTCATACAAAAACAATCTAGTCTTTCCTTTTTACACTACTTAGCCTAGGTGAGGATTGAGTGAAACTTTTCTATTTCTCTCTTTTGATTTTCTGTCCAACAGCCTTAGGGGAGCTAGATATACCTCTTACCTTACTATTTCATGGCCTAGATTTATAGAACCAAGATCCAAAACCAAAACAGCACTAGCAACTCCAAAACCGGTCACTAAAGGCTTAAAAGGGACTTGTTTCAGAATTTGTTTGGTAAGTTTTCTATGTGTTCAAGTGTTCCATAAGTGATTTCTAAGATGTATTTTATGTTAAGTTACTGCCTAAAATACAGATCAAATAAGAGATAAGGTTGAAAAGGAAAGAATTCAAGAAAAGGACCTAAAAGAACACATATAACTATATCCGATCTTATTTGATATCATTGTGAACTTTATGAAATTGTGGATATATATATATATATGTGTGTGTATATGTATATGTATATTATTATAGTTGTAATTTAACCTTGTGATGGTCTTGGATCATCATAGGTAATTTTTATTACTTGTGTATTTATCTTAGCATTTGCATTCCTGTAAGGAGGCTCAGCCACCTGATATCATAATATCATTATACATATACCGTTAGGATTCATGTGCAAGCGTTATTTCACCAAGAGCCACGCTGTGTTTCGGTGCTTAAAAATGAATCGTTATAGTATTTATATTTACTTTTATGTTCTTATAATATATTTTAATCCTTCAAGTTCATATTTGGTGGTATTGGTCATATAGCCTCGTCACCAAATCATGAACCACGGTTTTAAGATTGTTATAAGTAATCGTTTCAAACATAATGAAGTGATGGATAATAATAAAAATAAAGAGATGAGAGAGTCTATAAACAATATTTTGTTTGATAGATAATTGATATATATTTCATTGTGTGGATTGATTTATATGCAAAAAAATGAGCTAAATTACACCAACGTATGGATGTACTTACTGAGGAATGATTCTATGTTTCATTAGGATTGTGTGGTGTATGTTTATTGCATGTGGTTGTTCATGCATTGCATGTTGTGTCCAATTAATATAACGGCTGACGAGATAGCCATCAACAAGCTGATGTAGTAGCAAGTGGAAGAAAGACTAATCAGTGGACCCAGGGGTTCATAGTGACCCAGGGTGTGTCCGAAGTCCTAATATATAACTAATGCTAGGACCAGTAGGATTTCAGTAAAAACAGGTAAGACATTAAGTGTGAGGCAAAGGACATGAACGGGTTCAGATAACCTAGAATGAGAGGTCTGAAGAAAGATGATCATAAAACACTAAACTAAATGGTTACTACGATGTATATTCATACAACCCTTGCATTTACATACTTTATGAACTGTTATTAGTTTGATGGTAACTTATATATGAAAATGGATGACTCACTGGTTTGTCTATGCAAATATGATAACGCCATATTTGCATAGTTACTGTTGCAGATTTGGATGATGAAGGCATGGACCCATATGCCAATTTTGATGGTTTTTGAAACCATTATCGGATTATTATGTACTAGCCTTGAAATAGTTAGTTGTATTTATGTGTGTTTTCTTTTATGGCATGTAAATGCTTATAACAATGTTACGCTTGGCATGTTTAATGTTATATGCTTATGTGCCGTCTGTGGCACTAATTTTGATGCACCTAGTGTGCATATGGCATGTAAAGATGAAACTAAGTAACTTTTAATAAACTTATCGAGGTATTTCAGTCAGCTCCAATGTGTTATACTATCAATTCCTAAGACTTTAGAAACGAAAAAATATATTCCGCTGTGAGAGTTTATCTCTAATGTAGTAATGTCACGTGGAAAACAGAGTTTTCTGCGACTGTTTTCTAGCTAAGGTCTATGTATATATGAGAAACCGTTAAAGAGTCATCATGTATACATAAGCTTAAGCCACCGATCTTCCAAGTAATATAGTAGATGGGCTTGTATCTATGCAATTTCAAGCGGTAGGTTGGAATGCTTATATATGTTCACAACTACATAGTATATTTTCATATATTTCTAAATGAGACTCTATATATATAAAAGCTTTCAAACGGTAGATTGGAACATCTATATATATATATATATATATATATATATATATATATATATATATATATATATATATATTCACAGTTGCCTAGTAGACTCTAAATGCTTTCTTCATCAGCTACAATAGTTTTTCAAGGAATGGATTCTATAATAAATGGTAGCTGATATAATAAACGAAATGTCAGTTCAATGCAAAAACTTAGTGAGTATCTTACCCACTGAGAAAAACTATACTTTAAGTAGTTATGGAATTGCAAACTTATATATATGATGCTTTGACAAATCTGATCTGACATATGTTGAATATATTTATTTTGGAAGTATTGAATAGTTTCAAATAATTTCAAGTATGTTCAAATATCATCAATGATGTTTAAGTACTTCAGTGATAAAAAGTTTTGATGAAAAGATAAATACGCATTTGTTTTCATTAGTTAGAACAACTTCATAAAGAAATTAAGGAAATAATAAGAATTGGAAAATATATTATTTCCTTACAACCGCTTTAACAAGATAGATTACTTTTGATTGAAGAAAAACAGTAGACTTGCAGCAGGATCTTTTCCGCATCATTCGTAGAGAGTCCAGTAGGCATAGACCTACAGGTATTTCATAATACTGCAGTTAGTTATTTATTTTTGTAAATAAAATTGCTATATCGAATAGAATACCTGGTTAAGTTTTTGGGCGGAAAACCCTAAGATTTTAGACTTCAATCAAGAGATTCCTGTGTTGTTCTCGAAGACGGTCTGTGTTCTGCTCCAATTCAGTATATCTCTTCCCCAGGTCATTCGCATATGAATCCACAAGTTTCTTGAGCTCTTTATTTTCTTGCTGAAGAACTCTGTTCCTTCGCCTAAAATCCATGAACAATCGCTGCAAAACCAAAACTTGATTTTGTAGCAATTGAACTTCATTCCCTCGAACCTGCAGACGTTGAGTCATATTTGAAACAAAAGCAGCACCCTGAATACTAAATGCCATGGAGTCATTAATGGCTTCCACATCAGACCAATCCGCCAATAACTTTCCATCTCGTGGAGTAACGATGCCTCTAGCCACCGATGCAGCAGTTGCATCATCCAGCATCACAAAGTCAGTAGTCATGAGATGACCCTCTTGGAGATGGGAACGATGGGCGCCAGATCTCTGGTTGTACGTCAAGCACAATATTCAGATCAATATTATTTTGCGAAGCAGAAGAAGAAGCCATTTTGGGGAAAATGAAAGAAATGAAACTGTTCCTCAAAGAACCTGAAGGAGAAAGGAAAGAAATGAAGCTCTTGAAGGATCTGAACGAAAAGGAAAGACAAATTAATCAGTGGACAAGACGCGATGTAAAAAAAATAAAAATAAATAAAAAATCGTCATTCTGAGCACAGCCGCCACTACCACTGACAGACAGTCCTCGATTTGCGAGTTCCCTCTCTTTTCAACTTTCACCTTTTCACCTCTCTCGAATTCCAAATTCACTCAATGACTTTTCCGGATTTCTCGCCGTACTTTTCGCACCTAGCAAAGCTGGAGGAGCATTCAGAGAAAGGTATGGAGATATTATGATCCATTGTCGGCACTACTTGCACTATTTCCCTCTCGAATCTCATCTATATATTCACTTCTCTTCTCCCTTGCGAAGCACCCCTTTCAATTCTCAATCCTACATACTCTGAAAGCCAACTTGTCCTCTAGTTTGAGCCTATCATCACTTCTTGAGGAGAAAGATGTAGTATCACAACCAAATTCAAAGTCTAATTTATGAAGGCAAGATAAATGCAGCATCACAACCTGATTCACAAACAACGAAGCAAGACTTATTCTTGATCATGTCATCTAGAAGCAAGATTATTTTTTATCATGCTTCTAAGATGAAGTATCTTTCTCTTCCTCCTCGTCACCGTGAACTTTTCTGGCATCTACTCTCAATCCGGTAATGGCGATCTGTGACGGAAGAGAGAGAGCACCACGATATGAGTGTCGCACTCATATCCTTTCCTGATTGCTTGCCTACCTTCCTCTCCTTCCTGGTTTCCATGTTTCTATTTGGCAAGCTTTCCATTCCGATTATCAGAAAGCATCTTCACAACGAGAAAATGTTATACGAAAATTAATTTTTCCTACAATGAGATAAATAAATGCAACCGCTTTAGTAATTTCCATACTAGTTTGATTAGTAATATGAATGCATTTGTTTCTGCAATTTACATACTTATTGTGTTATAATGAGTTTAAAATTTCTATATATATGATAATTTATCATATTGTGTGCCATATGCTTGTTTATTATATTTCATGACTGATTATTCTAATTAAATTAAATTTCAGATTATTGATTAAAATTAAATAGATTTTCAAAACAAAAAAAAAATTGTGATTTATGATGCAATATTTCTAATTAAATAACTTTTATTTACTATATAGTAGTAGTTGTGTTTAAATATAGTTGCGAGGAGTAACTGTGAAAATATACCGTAGTCAGCATGTCGAGCTCATAAAATAGATCATGGTGCTATATAAAACCAAATACCCAGGTGAATATGGTATGATTTGAAAAATATTATTTTCTTACACCCATTTTTGATGAGGATAAAAGAAATCAAGGATTATTTAGTAGGACTTAAATCCAATTGTTAAAAATCCATAGATCAAATCATGCCCCAAGGTCAACTAGAGAGAGAGTTACATCAGTCTTCGATTAAGCCATATCTCAGTGACCTTGAAGATGATTAAGGTAAGTAACATCCTTGCTTGAAATTTTCTTACTTAGTGTAAACTTATTTTGCATAACATCATAGTTTACAAATTTCGGGGGTGAAATTCGGATATGGTGGGTAGGATGTAACGCCCAGTAATTTCAAGCTCTTAAGAAATCATTGATAATGTTGAGGAAACAATATCCATAAGTTTTTATAAGTAAAACTAAAAGTGGTTTTGAAAACTTAAAGATCAAGTTCTAAAACCCTTAAAAACCTAAAAGTAACATTTAAGCTTTAAACTTTGATTTAAACCGAAAACAGGTCAAACAGACTCAGATTTAGTTGATTCAAAAACCGTTGTGCTCACAAAAGAAAGATCTATCCTATGGCAAAAGTTTGTAAAAAGTCCATTTGTTGACTTTTGACCTCGAGGATTGACCATTTAGCGACAAGTGGCACTTTTAATCGAACTTTGACTTCTAAATTTAGACTTGATAAATATGTTTTTGTGGCTTATAATTACTCTATACAGTATATATAAAGTTTATACTTCAATTCTGTGAAGTCAGAATTCAATTTGACAACAGTTGACTTTTTGGCCAAAACCGGTGCCTCATTAATCCAACTGTCGAAATTGTTAGCAGAAATGATTTTTAGTACACTACCAGCCATCGCTAGCCGTCCCATAGACTGAATTATTTTACCTTCCAACAAGTGCTGGAATTTTAGTGGGAAGTAAAGTCCAAGTGATTGGCAAATGGATTATTCAAGTAGAAAAGCATGGAAAGGAAGGTGGTAGAAATCTTCCCTTGTTTCCTGATTTTTCCAGCAGCCCTTCAGCACTCATGCACGAATTCCTTTCATTTCCTTGAAGTTCTAAGATTCCTATAAATATGAGACAAGCCTTGCCTTCCATTTTACCTTATGACAAGTGAAAATTTCATACAAAAACAATCTAGTCTTTCCTTTTTACACTACTTAGCCTAGGTGAGGATTGAGTGAAACTTTTCTATTTCTCTCTTTTGATTTTCTGTCCAGTAGCCTTTGGGAAGCTAGATATACCTCTTACCTTGCTATTTCATGGCCTAGATTTATAGAACCAAGATCCAAAACCAAAACAGCACTAGCAACTCCGAAACCGGTCACTAAAGGCTTAAAAGGGACTTTTGTTTCAGAATTTGTTTGGTAAGTTTTCTATGTGTTCAAGTGTTCCATAAGTGATTTCTAAGATGTATTTTATGTTAAGTTACTGCCTAAAATACAGATCACATAAGAGATAAGGTTGAAAAGGAAAGAATTCAAGAAAATGACCTAAAAGAACACATATAACTCTATCCGATCTTATTTGATATTATTGTGAACTTTATGAAATTGTGGATATATATGTGTATATGTATATGTATATTATTCTAGTTGTAATTTAACCTTGTGATGGTCTTGGATCATCATAGGTAATTTTTATTACTTTTGTATTTATCTTAGCATTTGCATTCCTGTAAGGAGGCTCAGCCAGGTTACCCTACCCCTTACGTCATAATATCATTATACATATACCCTGTTAGGATTTATGTGCAAGCGTTATGTCACCAAGAGCTACACTGAGTTTCAATGCTTAAACATGAATCGTTATTGTATTTATATTTACTTTTATGTTCTTATAATATATTTTAATCCTTCAAGTTTATATTTGGTGGGTCATATAGCCTCATCACCAAATCGTTTCAAACATTAAGTGATGGATAATAATAAAAATAAAGAGATGAGAGTCTATAAATAATATTTTGTTTGATAGATAATTGATATTTCATTGTGTGGATTGATTTATATGCAGAAAAATGAGCTAAATTACACCAAGGAGAGTAAGTATGGATGTACTTACTGATGAATGATTCTATGTTTCATTAGGATTGTGTGGTGTGTGTTCATTGCATGTGGTTGTTTATGCATTGCATGTTGTGTTCAATTAATATAACGGCTGACGAGATAGCCATCAACAAGTTAATGTAGTAGCAAGTGGAAGAAAGGCTAGTCAGTGGACCCAGGTGATATGAACTCCACCAACAATTGTATTGAAACCCGATAACAATGATGGTTTGAAACCCCAAGATTTGTTGAGCCTTGACCTGTCACCTAACTAGATGAGAAACCAAAACTACGAAGGATTGAAACGCCACACCAAGAAACCTAAGAATCTCTCAAGAATCAAGGTGATAAGTTTGGTTGTTTGAACGCCACAAGATTAACTTAATAAGTTCAAAGAGTTCTTTCAAGAATGAAGAGGAACACAAGACCTCACAATAATATTAATTTTTTGAAAAACAATATCTGTCTTACAAAATTCGTAATGCCCATCTATATACTTGGAACAACCATCCAAGAATAGGAAAATTCATAACTACAACTTTAAAAGCAACACAAACAACATAAACAAGTCCCCACAAAATAACTAAATGACTAAGTTCAATGTATTTAACATAACTAGTCAAGACCAAGTTCATTCCCCTATTTAATATTCTTGAAACTCAACAAGTTCACACCCTTAAATGGTCAGACCACGCTAGTCACGTTTTTGCATGCTAATTATCCTCTTCAATTGCTTTGATGACATGGACTGAGCCTTGATTATTATTTGAGCCCATTTTGGTCTTTTTAGAGTCGGTCCAATTCTCTTGGATTAGCCCATTTAGTGCTTCCTTGAAACGTTTGGCTCTCTAAGTCTTGTAATTGGGCCACTAGGAAGTGACAAAGGATCTTGTGCAACTTTAGCTCCATTCCCATGTATCATCAACATGTCCAACTCCTTGGTTTGCATCACCAGGGGGTTCATAGTGACCTAGGGTGTGTCCGAAGGCATGGACATGAAAATGGATGACTCAGCTCCAATGTGTTATGCTATCAATTCTGTTTAGAAAAGAAAAAATATATTCCGCTGCGAGAGTTTATCTCTGATGTAGTAATGTCACGTGGAAACCGGAGGTTTCTGCTTACGAATTTGTTGGCTCAAATTTGGGGCGTTACAATTCTCCTCCCTCTTGAGAAGGATTTGTCCTCAAATCTTCGCCTACATCAAAAGGAGACAAATCAGCAACATTAAAACTTGCACTGACACCATACTCACCTGGTAAGTCAAGCTTGTAGGCATTATCATTGATGCGTTCCACTACTTGGAATGGTTCGTCACCCTGAGGTAGGAATTTTGAACGCCGTTTCTCCAGAAAACGGTCTTTCCTTAAGTGCAACCAAACCCAATCTCCTGGTTCAAATACTACCTTCTTGAACCTTTCATGAATCATCTTTACAAATTCTGCCTTCTTTTTGCCATCTAAGTTCACACGTTCACTCAAAGGTAAAGGAATTAAATCTAAAGGTGACAATGGGTTAAAGCCATAAACAATTTCAAATGGTGAAAACTTAGTTGCAGAATGTATACTTCTATTGTAAGCAAATTCAACATGTGACAAACAATCTTCCCATGTTTTCAAGTTCTTTTTAATGATAGCACGCAACAAAGAAGACAAAGTTCTATTTACTACTTCAGTTTGACCATCTGTTTGTGGATGACAAGCAGTAGAAAACAACTTGGTTCTCAACTTTCCCCACAAAGTCTTCCAAAAGTAACTCAAAAACTTTGCATCCCTATCATAAACAATGGTCCTAGGCATGCCATGTAACCTAACAATTTCTTTGAAGAACAAAGCTATATGTGTGATGCATCATCGGTTTTATGACATGCAATGAAGTGTGCCATCTTGGAAAATCTATCTACCACCACAAAAACTGAATCTCTCCCCCTTTTAGTCCTATGTAAACCTAAAACAAAATCCATAGAAATATTAGTCCAAGGTTCACTAGGTATTGGCAAAGGTGTACAAACCATGGGGTTTCAACTTAGACTTAGCATGTTTACACGTGATACACTTATCACAGATTCTTTCCACATCACGTTTCATATGAGGCCAAAAAAATGATCATGCAAAATTCATAAAGTCTTAGCTACACCAAAATGACCCATCAAACCACCACCATGAGCTTCTCTCACAAGCAATTCACGCAAAGAACACATAGGCACACAGTTTATTTTCCCGAAACAAAAATCCATCATGCCTATAAAACTTACCAAATGCCACTTTTTCACATGCATTGAACACATCACCAAAATCAGAATCGTGTGCATACAAATCCTTAATTTATTCAAAGCCAAGCATATTTGTATCTAAAATGGAAAGTAAAGCATACCTTCGGGACAATGCATCAGCCACCACATTTTCCTTACCTTGCTTGTATCTGATCACATAAGGAAATGTTTCAATGAATTTCACCCACTTGGCATGGCGTTTGTTCAACCTTTGCTGTCATTTCAAATGCTTCAAAGATTCATGATCTGTGTGAATCACAAATTTATTTGGCCATAGATAGTGCTGCCAATTTTCCAAAGCCCTTACCAAGGCATACATCTCCTTATCATAAATGGGGTAATTTAGTGATGCAAACCAAGGAGCTAGACATGTTGATCATACACGTGGGAATGGGGCTGGACATGTTGATCATACATGTGGGAATGGAGCTGAAGTTGTACAAGACCATTTGTCACTTCCTAGTGGCCCAATTACAAGACTTAGAGCCAAACGTTTCAAGGAAGCACTAAATGGGCTAATCCAAGAGAATTGGGCTGATCTGAAAAGACCAAGATGGGCTCAAATAATAATCAAGGCTTAGTCCATGTCATCAAAACAATTGAAGAGGCTAATTAGCATGCAAAAACATGACCAGCATGGTTTGACCATTAAAGGGCGTGAACTTGTTGAGTTTCAAGGATATTAAATAAGGGAATGAACTTGGTCTTGGCTGGTTATGTTAAATACATTGAACTTAGTCATTTAGTTATTTTGTGGGAACTTGTTTATGTTGTTGTTTGTGTTGCTTTTAAAGCTGTAGTTATGAATTTTCCTATTCTTGGAGGGTTGTTCCCAGTACATAGATGGGCATTACGAATTTTGTAAGGAAGATATTGTTTTCAGAAAATTATCATTATTGTGAGGTCTTGGGTTCCTCTTTGTTCTTGAAAGAACTCTTTGAACTTATCAAGTTAATCTTGTGGCGTTCAAACAACCAAACTTATCACCTTGATTCTTGAGAGATTCTTAGGTTTCTTGGTTTGGCGTTTCAATCCTTCGTAGTCTTGGTTTCTCATCTAGTTAGGTGACGGGTCAAGGCTCAACAAATCTTGTCTACACGATCTTGGGGTTTCAAACCATCATTGTTATCGGGTTTCATCACAATTGTTGGTGGAGTTCATATCATTTTGGTATTAGAGCCTTGGTTCTAAGGCAAGTTTGACTATCTTTTATTATTATTTTTATTTGTTGTTCCCTGCTGTGAAAAAAAAAAAAAGAGCAAAAAAAAAAAAAACGAAAAAAGAAAAGAAAAGAAAAAGTACTCGATTCCAGTAAGAAAATTTCTTCATTTCAATCTTGTTTCTCACCTTATTCAAGTTCTTGACCTTTCTGAGTAAGAAAATTTCTTCCTTTCTATCTTGTTCCTCACCTTATTCAAGTTCTTGACATTTTTGATGAGTTTGGTTGTTTCTCATTTTTGAATTGCGGCTGGATTATTTTGAATTTGTTTCTTGAAGTTCGATTAAGAACTAAGAAGACACAAAAGAGTGGAAAAAGGCAAGAGTGTGTGAGGTCATAAGAGGGTAAAAGTCGTTTAGAGTGAAAACACGAGTGCAAGTGTATCAATTCTTGAGTGAATGATGGAGATCAAGGCACCGCTTCGAAGGATCTCGTTCAAGTGCCAATTGGTCCGGTTACGAGAGCACGAGCAAAGAAGTTCAAGGATGTGCTCAACGGACTCATCTAAGAGTTATGGGCTCAAGCAAATTCGTGGAGGCCCATTGAGCATGATCCACGTGGGCAATAAAGAATTGTCACCTTGATTCAAGTTCTAGAAGGATCCGGTCAAGGCTAAGAATTGGCAAGAAAACAATCGCAGGAAATCTAAACCAAATTGATGCGGAATAAATTGATGGTGGACTGACATGGAAATATGTTGGACCACAAAGATAATTGATGGTGATCCGGCATGGAAATATGAAGAGTACCATATTTAGAACGATTTCATGCCTTATTCAAGTTAGAGATTTGATATTTCTAAGTTTGCCATAATAGGTTTGTTGCCCAAATAATTGGTTGGACCGCAAGAGATTGCGTAGGGATAAAGAGCTTGCTAGTCTTTTGTAAAACCTATTTAAGCATGTGGTTGTAAAGAAAAAGACAGACATTGATTATTTATAAAACTTGTGAGGTTTATTCTCTTTGGTTCTTTGAAGAACTACTCGAACTTATATCGGGATTTCCAGTGGCGTTCATCTCGACTTATCAAACGGAGTTTCCACCACCGTTTGTGGCATCTTTCTTATACCAAGGTTCTTGTTTGTCATAAACAACGGGTCGAGGTCTTCCATTCGAATCTGTTCATAGAACGATCTTGGGTTCCCTTTCGTTGTTGGGTCTCGTTATTCTTGACGAGGTTCACATCATTTGGTATTAGAGCACGGTTTCTAGTTCAGGTTTGCTATCCCTTCACATCACTATTTCGAAATTTTATTTCATTATTCTTAAAAGCTAGTTGCTGATCATCAAAAAAGAAAAAAAAAATCATGTCAAAATTCAGATTTGTGATTTTCGCGAATCTTTGCTTTAATTTTTCAGATCTGAAATTTTCAGATTTGAATTCCATTCTTAATTGATTACGCGAAACTTTGCTTTAATTTTCATATCAATAATTTCAAGATTTGGATTTTCTTTCCATATCTGCAACTTCCATCTTTGAATTACATGTCGTTATCAATTATCCTTTTGTCTATTTCCATGTCCTTGTTGAAATCTAATCAATAATTTCATGATTTGGATTTTTCTTTCCATATCTACAATTTCTAGATTTGATTTACACGTCGCTTTCAATTGTCCTTTGTATAGTTCCATGTCATTGTTGAAATCTGATCAATCGTTTTTGGCAATTACAATTATTATTGCTGCGCTTGTGACTAGAAAAAAAAAAAAAATAAAAATAAAAATTAATTCACTATTCTGTGCTTCCAAAATTCCAAACTGTCATATTTCTTTTATTTCTAATCTGAAAATTTCCATATTCCTTGTTTTCAAATCTGAAATTCCTTGAGTAGTTCTGCTGGGTGAATTGTTGTTGGAAATTTTGAGTTGTTTGTTTAGTTTCAAAAGAACTAAGAGAGAATTATCGAGTGGAAAAAGGAAAGAGTGGTGAGAACATCAGAGGGTAAAAGCCATATTATTTTGAGTGAAACACGAGTGGAGAGTGATCCACCTTCTTGAGTGTAAACACGTAAGGGAGTGATTCATGAGGTTCTTTTTTCTTTCTAACCTTTGTTTTGCAGCAACTATGTCTCACGATAGTGGTAAGAGTATTGCCGAAGATGATGCAAAATTGGCTGATCCGAAAATGTTTATGGAGGCCATGATGAGTGAGATGAGGCGTGTGATGAAGATGGAGATGGAGCAGGTTCACGAACGGATAGATCAGATGGAGAATAGACGTGAGTAGCAACCACAAAACGGTCGTAATTTTCGTAGAAGGGAAAGAGTTCCACCGAGGGAGGAGGATGAAGAGTGGTATGGGTCTGGTTTTGATGAAGAAGAAGATCGTGGTTCCATTGTTAACAATAGGAGACCTGGAGGAACATTTAGAGAAGCTAGAAATCATGAGAGACCTATAGAAACATGGGGTGAGTTGAAGGCTCTCATGAGGCGGAGATTTGTGCCTAGCCACTACTATAGAGACCTTTACCAAAAATTACAAAACCTTACACAAGGGCCTAGGAGTGTAGAGGATTATTATAAGGAGATGGAGGTGGCTATGATTCGGGCTAATGTAGTAGAGGATCGGGAGGTTACAATGGCCAGATTTTTAAGTGGTTTGAATAGGGACATAGCCCATGTAGTTGAGTTGCATCATTATGAGGAGGTAGAAGACATGGTGCACATGGCTATGAAGGTGGAGAGGCAGTTACAGAGAAAGAGGGCAGCAAGGTATACTTCAGTTTCTAGCACTCCTTGGAAACCAAAGTGGGATAGAAATGATCGGGCTGCGGAAAATGATGGACAAGCAATCAAGCTTGCTCCTTTAATCCCAAAACAGGTCTATGAGGACCAACTTAAGTTGAAAAGTGAGATTGAGCAAAAAAGAAAGAGTGAGACTGAGACACAAGAAAGAAAAATGAGAGTGAGGTCGAAATCTCAAGAAAAGGAGAGAGTGAAAAAGAAAATAGAGAGGTGGCTGAGATTAAAGAAAAAAGAGTGGAGCCACAAGAGAAAAAAGAAAGAGAACCTGCAGAGAGAAAAGGAAAGACAAATGTGAGTTTATATGCACAGGAGAGTGAGGTTAAGAGGGACTTCTTAGAAGATCAGCCTATGAGTTTTATTGTTTGCAAAGAATCTTATCTTAATCTTGATGAAACTAGCCAATCTCTTCCTAGTTTTGCTGTTTTCTTGTTGCAGGAGTCCGAGGATGTATTTCCGGAGAAAATGCCGAGTGGGTTGCCACCCATTAGAGGCATTGAGCATCAAATTGATTTTGTACCTGGAATCGTTATTCCAAACCAACCAGCCTACAAGAGTCATCCGGAGGAGACCAAAGAGCTTCAAAGGCAAGTTGGAAAATTGATGAGAAGGGGGTACATGAGAGAGAATATGAGCTCATGTGCAATACCAGTGCTACTAGTGCCAAAGAAGGATGGGCATTGGAGGATGTGCGTTGATTGCAGAGCGGTCAACAATATTACAGTAACGTATCATCATCCCATTCCTAGATTATATGATTTTCTTGATGAATTGCATGGCTCATATATTTTCAGTAAAATAGATCTTAAAAGTGGGTACCATCAAATTAGAATGAGAAAGGAAAATGAATGGGAAATTGCTTTTAAGACTAAATATGGACTTGATGAATGGTTGGTTATACCATTTAGACTTACAAATGCGCCTAGTATTTTCCTGAGATTAATGAACCATGTTTTACATGAATGCATAGGCAAATTTGTAGTTGTGTACTTTGGTAATATCCTAGTGTACAACAAGAACTTAGATGAACATATTCAGCATTTGAGATATGTGTTCAATGTGTTGAGATGTAAAAGGTTGTATGCTAATTTTAAGAAATGTACCTTTTGTATGGAAAAAATTGTTTTTCTTGGTTATGTTGTTGGTACAAAAGGTATTGAGGTGGATGAAGAGGAAGTCAGGGCTATCCAGGAGTGGTCAACGCCTAAAGGCATCACTGAGGTAAAAAGCTTTCATGGTTTAGCTAGCTTTTATAGGCGTTTTGTTAGGGATTTTTGCACCACTCACTGAAATAATTAAAATGCGTGGATTTGAATATTTGAAAGACTTGTATGCTAATGACGCTAATTTTTCTGATGTGTATATGGCGTGCGATAAAGTGACTCTTGGTAAGTTTTACAAGAATGATGGTTATGTGTTTAAAGAAAGCAAATTGTGTGTGCCAAATTGTTCAATGCGTATTCTATTATTGCGTGAGGCACATGGTGGGAGATTAATGGGACACTTTAGTTTCAGGAAAACGTTAGAAATTTTACATGAATATTTCTTTTGGCCTAGGATGAGAAGAGACATCACTCAAATATGTGGTAGGAACATTACATGTAGAAAGGCCAATTCTAAGGTTTTACCACATGGGTTGTTTATACCCTTATCCGTTCCTAGTGAGCCATGGGTTGTTTTAGGGCTGCCTAGGACAACGGAAGGTAGAGATTCTTCTTTTATGGTCGTTGACAAGTTTAGTAAAATAACACATTTCATTCCATGCCATAAAACAGATGATGCTACCAAGATAGCTGATTTGTATTTCAAGGAAATAGTGCGACTCAAGACTGAAGTAGTCAACAAACAGGGCTTTAACTCAAAAGAATTTCAAAACTTGGGAGGACTGTTTATCATTTATAGAGTTTGCATATAATAGGACTATGCATACTTCTACTTCTTCCTCTCCCTTTGAAATTGTTTATGGTTTTAATCCACTTACTCCCTTAAATTTGATTCCTTTACCTATTGATGAAAGGAGTAGTTTGGATGGACACATGAAGGTCGCGCCAAAGATTGAAAAGTTTGCTTACGAAGCTAATAAAGGGTGGCGGCGTTTCATCTTTGACCCCGGAGATTGGGTTTGGCTGCATATGAGAAAAGAAAGATTCCCGGCAAAAAGACGTTCCAAATTGCTCCCAAGAGGAGATGGCACTTTCCAAGTCCTCGAGCGTATCAATGACAACGCTTACAAGCTAGATTTACCTGGTGAGTACAATGTAAGTACCACTTTTAATGTTACTGATTTGAGTCCTTTTGATGTAGGCGATGATTTGAGGGCAAATCCTTTTCAAGAGGAGGGGAATGATGGAGATCAAGGCACCGCTTCGAAGGATCTCGTTCAAGTACCAATTGGGCCGGTTAAGAGAGCACGAGTAAAGAAGTTCAAGGATGTGCTCAACGGACTCATCCAAGAGTTATGGGCTCAAGCAAATTCGTGGAGGCCCATTGAGCATGATCCACGTGGGTAACAAAGAATTATCACCTTGATTCAAGTTCTAGAAGGATCCGGTCAAGGCTAAGAATTGGCAAGAAAACAATCGCAGGAAATCTAAACCAAATTGATGCGGAATAAATTGATGGTGGATTGACATGGAAATATGTTGGAACACAAAGATAATTGATGGTGAACCGGCATGGAAATATGAAGAGTACCATATTTAGAACGATTTCATGCCTTATTCAAGTTAGATATTTAAGTATATTTTGATTTGATATTTCTAAGTTTTTCCATAATGGGTTTGTTGCCCAAATAATTGCTTGGACTGCAAGAGATTGCGTAGGGATTTAAGCATGTGGTTGTAAAGAAAAAGATAGACATTGATTATTCATAAAACTTGTGAGGTTTATTCTCTTTGGTTCTTTGAAGAACTACTCGAACTTATCGGGATTTCCCGTGGCGTTTATCTCGACTTATCAAACGGAGTTTCCACCACCGTTTGTAGCGTCTTCCTTATACCGAGGTTCTTATTTGTCATAAACAACGGGTCGAGGTCTTCCATTCGAATCTGTTCATAGAACGATCTTGGGTTCCCTTTCGTTGTTGGGTCTCGTTATTCTTGACGGAGTTCACATCACTGAACATGCTGATCATACATGTGAGAATGGAGCTGAATTTGCACAAGACCCTTTGTCACTTCCTAGTGGCCCAATTACAAGACTTAGAGCCAAACGTTTCAAGGAAGCACTAAATGGGCTAATCCAAGAGAATTGGGTTGATTCTTCACTGATCATTTCCAATCAAGACTTTGTGCACCTTGTTACCTCGATTCCTCACTCGGGTTCAGATTCTTTCCTTGGTGCGACCTAGGGTCTAGCTCTTCCACATCTAGGGCTTGTTGTACTCCAATGCCCTACGCTGGAAGTGCTCGACAAATTGCCCCAGCTAAATTGCAGCATGTATCCACTCGGGCTTCCACCTTTTTCTCCTCCAATACCGGCAACACCTTCACTAGTGGTGAGTAACGACACCAGGCGCTCAATCTTGAGACCCGATAGGCAGCAAGGTGGGCCTGTTCCGTGGTGGAATGTTGAGGAAGAGGCGGAGTTTGAGGAGTTTGATGAGCCATATTTGAACAGGGGCAGGTTTGAGCGTGGGTATGGGAATAGAGAAGCTAGGATGAGTAGGCCTAGGAGGAATAATGATTTAGGAAACATAAAGATTAAAATCCCATCTTTTCAAGATAAAAATGATCCCTGAAGCTTATTTAGAGTGGGAAACTAAAATGGAGATGGTGTTTGATTGTCACAACTACTCAGAGATAAAGAAGGTTAAGTTGGCTGTGGCTGCAATTGAATACACCGATTATGCCATTGTTTGGTGGGATCAATTACTGATTAATAGTAGGAGAAATAGGGAGCCACCCGTAGACACTTGGGGGAAGATGAAAATGCTTATAGGGGATGCAGAGGTTAATTCAAGGTTCCAAGAGTGTGGATGAGTATTACAAGGAGATGGAGGTAGCTATGATCCGGGCTAATGTAGAAAAGGATTGGAAAGCCACCATGGCTAGGTTTTTGCACGGTTTAAATCATGAGATTGCAGATATAGTCGAGTTGCAGCACTATGTTGAGTTAACGGATATGGTGCATCAAGCCATAAAGGTGGAGGAACAATTCAAACGAAAGGGATTGGCTAGGAAGGGACAACCTATGGCTTCCACCAGCCCATGGAAGACAGCTCCAAAAAGGGACAAGCAGCTTCAAAATAAGCCAAAATTTGAACCCTCTATGAATGCCAAACCAACGACCGCCACTACTTCAGGTAACACCGAGGTTTCTACTTCTAAAACACGTGATATGAAGTGTTTTAAATGTCAGGGGCGGGGACACATAGCCAACCAGTGTGTAAACAAAATGGTGATGGTGATAAACGCCCAAGGAGAGCTTGAGTCAGAGAATGAGGAAGAAGTAGATGATGATGACATACCACCTTTGGAGGATGCCAATGATGAGCAAAATGCTGTGGTTGGAGATTTATTGGTAGCTAGGCGAGTTCTCAATGTGCAGGTTAAAGATGAAGAAAGTAACCAAAGGGAGAACTTGTTTCATACTCGATGCTTTGTAAATAACAAAGTTTGCAGTGTCATTATCGATGGAGGGAGTTGGACAAACGTAGCCAGCACTTATTTGGTGGAGAAATTGGCCTTAACCACCTTGAAACATCCTCACCCTTACCGGCTGAATGAATGAGGCGAAATCAAGGTGACAAGGCAAGTGTTGGTGGCATTATCCATTGGCAAATATGAGGATGATGTGCTTTGTGATGTGGTTCCTATGCGTGCATGCCATTTATTGTTGGGAAGACCATGGCAGTATGATCGGAGGGTTACGCATGATGGATTCACAAATAGGTATTCTTTCACTCTTAAAAGGCAACCTATATTACTCTTGTGCCATTAACTCCAAAACAGGTCATGGAGGACCAACTAAAGTTACAAAGATCAAATGAAAAAAAGAAAGGAAGGCCGAAATTGAAAAAAAATAGTGTTTAAAAAAAAAAAAAAGAGAGAGAGAAAAACATTGATCAGAGTGAAAAAGAAAGAGATAGGATTTCAGCCATAGTGAGAGCAAGAGAGGAAAAATTCACTTATTTTGCTAAAAAAAAGTGAGATCAAGAGAGCATTATTTTCACACCAGCCCCTTATTGTACTCATGTACAAGGAGGCTCTTTTAAGTACTAATGATCTCTCGTCAGTGCTTTGCCGAGCGATATTGTTTCTCTTTTGCAGAAGTTTGAAGATGTCTTTCCCAAAGAGGTACCTTATGGCTTACCTCCAATTCAAGGGATTGAACATCCAATTGATTTCATACCTGGTGCATAAATTTCAAACCGACCTGCTTATAGGAGCAATCCCGAGGAGACCAAGGAACTTCAAACGCAAGTAGGGGAATTATTGGAGAAGGGGTATGTGCGTTTTCGGATGAGTCCTTGTGTGGTTCCGGTGCTATTAGTTCCTAAGAAGGATAGAACATGGAGGAAGTGTGTTGACTGCCGAGCCATCAACAACATAACGGTAAAGTATCGTCATCCCATTCCTAGGTTAGCTGATATGTTGGATGAATTGCATGGTTGGTTCTTGTGTCTTTACAAAAATTGATCTTAAGAGTGGATATCATCAGATTAGGATGAAGGAAGGTGATGAATGGAAAACTGCTTTTAAGACTAAATATGGTTTGTATGAATGGTCAGTAATGCCTTTCGGTTTAACTAATGCGCCAAGCACATTTATGTGTTTGATGAACCATGTTTTGCGTGCATTTATTGGCATATTTGTAGTTGTGTATTTTGATGATATCCTAATTTATAGCTAACTTGGAAGAACATGTAATGCATTTGAAATCTGTTTTGAAAATTCTAAGGAAAGAAAAGTTGTTTGCTAACCTCAAGAAGTGCACCTTTTGCACGGATAAGCTTGTGTTTCTTGGTTTTGTTGTTAGTAAGAGAGGAATTGAGGTGGACGAGGAAAAGGTGAAGGCAATCCAAGAGTGGCCAACGCCTACAACAATCAGCCAAGTGAGGAGTTTTCACGGCTTAGCTAGCTTCTATAGACGGTTTGTGCGTGATTTTAGTAGCTTAGCCGCCCCTCTTACTGAAGTCATCAAGAAAAATGTGCCGTTTAAGTGGGGAAAAGAACAAGAAAAGACATTTAATCTGATCAAAGAAAAGTTAACTAATGGACCTTTACTTGTTTTACCTAACTTTGCTAAAACTTTTGAAATTGAGTGTGATGCTTCAGGAATAGGTATTGGAGCTGTTTTGATGCAAGAAGGCCGTCCAGTTGCTTATTTCAGTGAAAAGTTGAGTGGGGCAACTTTAAAAGTAACACAAACATCAACATAAACAAGTCCCCACGTTTTTAGGTCTCTTGGACTTCTATAGGCAGCCAAAAATAACTAAATGACTAAATTCAATATATTTAACATAAACAGCCAAGACGTTCATTCCTCTATTTAATATCCTTGAAACTCAACAAGTTCACACCCTTTAAACCAAGGAGCTGGTCACGTTTTTGCATGCTAATTATCCTTTTCAATTGCTTTGATGACATGGACTAAGTCTTCATTATTATTTGAGCCCATCTTGGTCTTTTTTGAATCAGCCCAATTCTCTTGGATTAGCCCATTTAATGCTTCCTTGAAACGTTTGGCTCTAAGTCTTGTAATTGGGCCACTAGGAAGTGAAAAAAGGTCTTGTACAACTTTAGCTTCATTCTCACGTGTATGATCAGCATGTCCAGCTCCTTGGTTTGCATCATTCTCCCCCTCTTGAGAAGGATTTGTCCTCAAATCATCACCTACATCAAAAGGAGACAAATCAGCAACATTAAAACTTGCACTGATACCATACTCACATGGTAAGTCAAGCTTGTAGGCATTATCATTGATGCGTTCCACTACTTGGAATGGTTTGTCACCCCAAGGTAGGAGTTTTGAACGCCGTTTCTCTAGAAAATGGTCATTCCTTAAGTGCAACCAAACCCAATCTCTTGGTTCAAATACTACCTTCTTGCGTCCCTTGTTGGCTTGATGGACATATTGTTGAGTCCTCCTTTCAATGTTCAGCCACAGCCGCAGCCTTCTCATTTCTCTTTTTTGTTCCTTTTTGTCGTCTTGTGCGTTTTTTATGTGCTTTTTATGCGTATTCCTCACATGCACGGTCTAGGGTGCTTTACCATGGGCAATCCCAATTTCTCCACCATAATTGTGCTTGCAACATTAGTACAATTACCACCATCAATAATCACACTACATACCTTGTCTTTAACGTAGCACCTAGTGTGAAAGATGTTCTCCCGCTGCACTTCATCAACTCATTTTGCTTGCAAGCCCAATGCTCTCCTCGCCACCAATGTCAATGCGTCAGGGGCTAAATACTCCTCCTCGGAAACATCCTCCAATGGCGGTATGTCGTCGGTGTTGGAATCTTCATCATCGGTCACAATTTCACCATTGGCTTGCAACACCATGACTTGCTTCTTTGGGCATTGACTTGCTATGTGGCCCCTGCCTTGAAATCTAAAACATTTAATATCACGATTCCTAGAGGTAGAGGCTTCGGTTTTACCTTGAGGAACGTGGCTGGTGGTCGCGGACTTGGGCTTGGGTTTGGGCGTTTGTGACTTGTCCAGCGGCTTGGCATGACTCGATTTCCAAGAGGTAGAACTAGAGTTATGGCCTGCACGTGTCCCACTCCCTCTCTTGAGTTGTTGTTCCACTTTGATAGCCATATGCACCATATCTTCCAATTCCACATAATGCTGCATCTCTACCTTATCATGGATCTCCCGGTTTAAGCCAAGTAAAAATCTAGCCATTGTAGCCTCCCGATCCTCCTCTACATTAGCGCGTGTAACGCCCAGTAAATTCAAGCTCTTAAGTAATCATTGATATTGTTGAGGAGACAATATCCACATGTTTTTATAAGCAAACCTAAAGTTGATTCGAAAAATTAAAAGATCAAAACCTAAAAACCCTTAAAAACCTAAAAGTTACATTTAAGCTTTAAACTTTGATTGAACCAAAAATAGATCAAACGAACTCAGATTTAGATGATTCAAAAACCGTTGTGCTTACAAAAGAAAGATCTATCATATGGCAAAAGTTAGTAAAAAGACCACCAGTTGACTTTTTGACCCGAGCCTAAATAACCCAACTGTCGATATTAAACGAAAAACTGTCAAGAATAATATCTCCATGCTTCTAGAAACATTTATGTATAAAAAACAAGAGTAATGATGAAAGGATAGGATATCTTAAAAGTAATCATGAAAAGGAGGAAAAATCAATAAAGCAAGTGTGAACGCTGAAAGTGGATAAAAGATATTTTGGCTTTATAGACAGAAACTTTGACTTGACTGGAACTACGTCAAAACGAACTCAAAATGAGATGAACCAAAAAGAGAAAATGTTTGTCATGAAGTCCTCTATCTACCCTCAAAATTTCACGTCAATCGGAGTAGGTTTGACCATTGAAATAATTCTCGGAGTAGGCTGCCCTCTAGTTGGACGAAAATTCTAAATTCCAAATTTACAAGACATTATCCAATAAGCTAATTCTTTTATTACATTTTGGACCTAAATACCCCTAACTTCCTCCTATAAATAAGCATGCAAGGCTCCTTGTTTTCCACACAAAATCCTAGACAACTTTCTTGAAAGCTTTGTGCTTTGGTTTTCTCTCCCTTTTTCTCTCCTTCTACCACACAACCACTTTGGTGTTCTTGAAGTTATTTTTCTCTCCAAATCAAATTGGTGAGTAAATCTTGACACCTCTTCCTTACTATTTGATTTCATTTGTATTTATTACTACGGAGTTGGTTTAAACAACCCCCGTATTTATTTACTTGTTTATTTATTACGTTACTACGGAGTTGGTTTAAACAACCCCCGTATTTATTTACTTGTTTATTTGTTTCGTTACTACGGCGTTGGTTTAACAACCCCCGTATTCATTACTTTAAAATGCAATCCTACAAAGTGGCTATGCCGCTAATTTCCCTATCCCTTTACAGCATAATATTATCTTGTTAGGATTCATGTTTAAGTGTTATGTCACCAAGAGCACTATGCTGTGTTTCGGTGCTTACACATGAATCGTTGTAGTATTTATATTCTTATATTATTGTCTTATTTTACACTTACAATTCTTGTGGGTAAACATAATTACTTTAAAATGCAATCCTACAAAGTGGCTATGCCGCTAATTTCCCTATCCCTTTACAGCATAATATTATCTTGTTAGGATTCATGTTTAAGTGTTATGTCACCAAGAGCACTATGCTGTGTTTCGGTGCTTACACATGAATCGTTGTAGTATTTATATTCCTATATTATTGTCTTGTTTTACACTTACAATTCTTATGGGTAAACATAATTACTTTAAAATGAAATCCTACAAAGTGGCTATGCCGCTAATTTCCCTATCCCTTTACAGCATAATATTATCTTGTTAGGATTCATGTTTAAGTGTTATGTCACCAAGAGCACTATGCTGTGTTTCGGTGCTTACACATGAATCGTTGTAGTATTTATGTTCTTATATTATTGTCTTGTTTTACACTTACAATTCTTGTGGGTAAACATAATTGCTTTAAAATACTTATTAAGTTCTTTGACTAAAAGACTTATGTTTAAACATTATGTCACTACGTTTCAATGTTTGAACATAAAGCTTAAACTGTCAAAAACTTATAAGTAATCACCTTTTAATATTAACGACTAAAAACGATTAATGAATGGATATAAAAATAAACAGTTTTAATATTTGAAAAAGGACTGATGAATATAATATCTTCTTTGTATATATATTTATTTATGACAGAAAATGAGCTAAGAAACTACACCAAGGAGTGTGTAAGTATGAAGTTACTTACTGAGGAATGATTCTATGTTTCATTAGGACTGTGTGGTGTGTGTTTATTGCATGTGGTTGTTCATGCATTGCATGTTGTGTCCAATTAATATAACGGCTGACGAGATAGCCATCAACAAGCTGATGTAGTAGCAAGGGGAAGGAAGGCTAGTCAGTGGATCCAGGGGGTTCATAGTGACCCAGGGGTATCCGAAGGCCTAATATATAACTAATGCTGGGACCAGTAGGATTCCAGTGCAAACAGGTAAGACTTTAAGTGTGAGGCAAAGGACGTGAACGGGTTCATAACCTAGAACGAGAGGTCTGAAGTAAGATGATCCTAAAACACAAACTAAATAGTTACTACGATGCATATTCATACAAACCTTACATTTGCATTCTATATGAACTGTTATTAGATTGATGGTAACGTAGATATGAAAATAGATGACTCACTTGTTTGTCTATGCAAATATGATAACGCCATATTTGCATAGTTACTGATGCAGATCTGGAGAATGAAGGCATAGACCCATATGCCAGTTTTGATGGTTTTTGAAACCATTCAACGAGCGATTATGTGCTAGTTTAGAAATTACTAGTTGTGCTTATGTTTTGTTTTATGGCATGTAAATATGTATAACGGTGTCATGTTTAGCATGTTTTACGTTATAAGCTTATGTGCTGTTTGTGGCACTAATTTTGATGCACCTAGTGTGCATATGACATGTAAAGATAAACATAAGTAACTTTTAATAAATGTACCGAGGTATTTCAGTCAGCTCTAAATGTGTTATGCTATCAATTCCTAAGGCTTTAGAAGAAAAAAATATATATTCCGCTGCGAGAGTTTATCTCTGATGTAGTAATGTCACGTGGAAACCAGAGGTTTCTGCTTACGAATTTGCAGGCTCAAATTCGGGGCGTTACAGCGCAGATCATAGCAATCTACTTCTCCTTGTAGTAATCCTCTACGCTTCGACTCCCCTGTCTAACCTTGTAGCTTTTTGTACAACTCTCGGTAGTAGTAACTTGGAACGAACCGCTTTCTCATCACTACTTTCATCTCCTCCCATGTGTCTATTGGGCGTTCTCTATTCCGCCTCCTGTTTATCACAAGCTGATCCCACCAAGTAATAGCATATTCAGAAAATTCAATCACGGCTAATTTTACCTTCTTTGCCTCGGAGTAGTTGTGGCAATCAAACACGAATTCCATCTTCTCCCACTCAAGATATGCCTCAGGATCAGATCTACCTTGAAATGACGGAATCTTCATCTTAATACCACCCAAGTTGTTATCTTCGCAATTCCTAGCTTCTCTAAATCTTCCTCCAGGTCTCCTATTGTTAACAATGGAGTCCCGATCTTCTTCTTCATCAAAACCAGACCCATAACGCTCTTCAACCTCCTCCCTCGGTGGAACTCTTTCCCTTCTACGCAAATTACGACCGTTTTGTGATTGCTCCTCACGTCTATTCTCCATCTGATCTATCTGTTCGTGAACCTGCTCCATCTCCATCTTCATCACACACCTCATCTCACTCATTATGGCCTCCATAAACACTTTCGGATCAGCCAATTTTGTATCATCTTTGGCAATGTCTTAACACTATCGTGAAACATGATTGTTGCAAAACAAAGGTTAGAAAAAAAAAAAAAAAAGAACCTCACGAAAGTCATACCATTCATAGGATCCTAGATCTCAATGGCTCCATAAGAAAAAACAGAGCGAACAATAAATGGGCCCGTCCATCGAGATCTGAGTTTACCTGTGGAGAGATGCAACCATGAATTGTAGAAAAGGGCATTCTGACCAGACTCAAAGATTGTCTCAGAATGTTTTGGTCATGGGCCATCTTCTTTTGTGCCTTGTAAGACCTCGCACAGTCATAAGCATCATTCCTCAGTTCCTCCAATTCATTGAGTTGGAGCTTCCTCTATGAGCCAGCCTTCTTGAGATCAAAATTCAACTGCTTGATGGCCCAATAAGCCCCATGCTCCAGCTCCACTACAAGAAGACAAGCCTTGCCATAGATAAGCCAATATGAGGACATGCCAATCGAGGTCTTGTAGGCTGTGCAGTACGCCCACAGTGTATCATTCAAGGGCAAAGGCCAATATTTCCGTGAAGGGTTTACCGTCTTCTCCAAAAAATCTTCTGATCTCCCTATTAGATACCTCCACTGGTGTGAGGGTGATCTGGGGTTGCAACCTTGTGTGTTACGAAATATTTCTTCATCAACTGCTCAAAGATCCTATTGCAGAAATGCTTACGGTGTCCACTTATGATTGCTCAGGGAGTACCAAAACGAACAAAACTATTATCCTTCAAAAACTGAACCACTACTATGTGGCCATTGGTCTTGCAAGCAACAGTTTGGGAGCAGTCCCATAAAATCGATGCCCTACACATGAAAAATCTCAACAATCAGAATGGGGTTGAGAGGCATCATATTCCTTCTAAAAATACTCCCTAACTTCTGGCAAAGCTCACAAGAGGCACAATAGGTATGAGAGTCACGGAACAAGGTAGGCCAATAAAATCCACACTGCAAAATCTTTGCAGCGGTCTTCGTGGTAAAAGGTGATGACATTAGCTTGGTCATGCTCAGGGATACATCTTCTAATGATTTAATCAGGACAATACTTAAAAAGGTAAGAATCGTTCCAGAAAAAATACTTCACCATGGCTATAAACTTGGAATTATCTTGTCGTCCCTAATGTGAAGGCATGTGGCCCATGACAAGATAGTTTACTATATCAACAAACCATGGTGAAGGAGTATGAGCAATGTGCATCAATTGCTCATCAGGGAATGTTTCAGAGATGGGAGTGGCCTCCCTAGACAGATGATCGGCTACCACATTTTTAGAACCCTTCTTATCTCGAATTTCGATGTCGAGCTCTAGCAGTAGTAGTATCCATCAGATGGGACGAGATTTGACATCTTTTTTGGTGAAAAGATACCTCAAGGCTGCATGATCCGAGTAGACAATGACTTATCCAAAGCAAATACGACTGCCAACAACTCCTTCTCAGTGGTAAAATAGTTGAGTTGAGAGTCGTTAAGAGTTTGACTTGCATAATAGATGACATGGTGGAGTTTGTCTATACACTGCCCCAAAACAGCTCTTACGGCATAGCCTGAAGCCTGTACATAATCTCAAATGGTGTACCCCAACTGGGTGGCTTGATGATGGGTGTGGACGTCAGAATCTTCTTTAGAGCCCCAAATGCCTCTTGCAATCCTCATCAAATATAAACGGGGTCTCCGTTACCAACAATTTGCATAAGGGACTGGCGATTTTCTGAAATCCTTGATGAATTGCTTATAGAATCCTGCATAGCCCAGGAAAAAACGAACCTCTTTGACTGTACGTGGAGGTGGAAGGTTGGAGATCAGATCTATCTCTGCTTTGTTCACCTTGATCCCACAATGAGAAATGACATGGCCAAGCAAAATCCCTTGCTTTACCATAAAATGACATTTCTCCAAATTTAGCACCAGGTTCTTCTCTTTGCACCGTTCTAAGACCAACGTGAGGCGGTGCAGACATTCCTCAAAAGATGAATCGTAGATGAAGAAGTCGTCCATGAAGATCTCTAAATGTTCTACCATATAGAAAAAAAAAATATTGACCATGCACCGCTGAAAAGTAGCGGGTGCATTGCATAACCCAGAGGGCATGTGACGATGGGCGAACATGCCAAAAGGGCAGGCGAAAGTCGTCTTCTCCACCTGATTGTATCCAGAATATCCATCCAAGAAACAGTAGTAAGCATGCCCCGCCAAACGTTCCACCATTTGATCAATAAAAGGGGAAAATGATCCTGTTTGGTGGTGACATTCAACTTACGGTAGTCAATACATACTCTCCATCCTGATTGAATACAAGTTAGCACCAACTCGCCGTCCTTGTTCTTCACTACCGTCAATCCAGCCCGCTTCGGCACAACATGAATTGGGCTCACCCACTTTGATGTGAACCCCGTCAAGAATAACGAGACCCAACAACGAAAGGGAATCCAAGACCGTTCTAAGGACAGATTCGAATGGAAGACCTCGACCCGTTGTTTATGACAAACAAGAACCTCGGTATAAGGAAGACGCCACAAACGGTGGTGGAACTCCGTTTGATAAGTCGATATGAACGCCACGGGAAATCCCAATAAGTTCGAGTAGTTCTTCAAAGAACCAAAGAGAATAAACCTCACAAGTTTTATGAATAATCAATGTCTATCTTTTTCTTTACAACCACATGCTTAAAATAGGCTTTACAAAAGACTAGCAAGCTCTTTATCCCTACGCCATCTCTTGCGGTCCAAGCAATTATTTGGGCAACAAACCCATTATGGAAAACTTAGAAATATCAAATCAAAATATTAAATATCTAACTTGAATAAGGCATGAAATCGTTCTAAATATGGTACTCTTCATATTTCCATGCCGGTTCACCATCAATTATCTTTGTGGTACAACATATTTCCATGTCAGTCCACCATCAATTTATTCCGCATCAATTTGGTTTAGATTTCCTGCGATTGTTTTCTTGCCAATTCTTAGCCTTGACCGGATCATTCTAGAACTTGAATCAAGGTGACGATTCTTTGTTGCCCACGTGGATCATGCTCAATGGGCCTCCACGAATTTGCTTGTGCCCATAACTCTTGGATGAGTCCGTTGAGCACATCCTTGAACTTCTTTGCTCGTGCTCTCGTACCCAGCCCAATTGGTACTTGAACGAGATCCTTCGAAGCGGTGCCTTGATCTCCATCATTCCCCTCCTCTTGAAAAGGATTTGCCCTCAAATCATCACCTACATCAAAAGGACTCAAATCAGTAACATTAAAAGTGGTACTTACATTGTACTCACCAAGTAAATCTAGCTTGTAAGCGTTGTCATTGATACGCTCGAGGACTTGGAAAGGGCCATCTCCTCTTGGGAGCAATTTGGAATGTCTTTTTGCCGGGAATTTTTCTTTTCTTATATGCAGCCAAACCCAATCTCCGGGTTCAAAAAGTAGGTTGCGACGTCCCTTGTTGGCTTGTGTGGCATATTGTTCCGTTCTTCGCTCAATGTTGAGTCTTGCTTTCTCATGAATCTGCTTCATAAAGTCAGCTTTCTCTTGTTCTTCTCCCCACCGAAATCCAACGTTCTTCTTGATCACTTCGGTAAGCGGTGCGGCTAAGCTACTGAAGTCCTTAACGAACAGCCGGTAGAAACTAGCAAGTCCATGAAAACTACGAACATTTCATACACTTGTGGGGCTCGGCCAATCTGGGATTGCACGTACCTTTTCTTCATCAACCTATATACCTTGTGCACTAACAACAAATCCCAAAAATACAAGCTTATCGGTGTAAAAAGTGCACTTCTTTAAATTAGCAAACAACCTTTCTTTCCTTAGCACATCTAAAACGGATTTCAAATGTACTACATGTTCGTCTATGTTTTTGCTATAAATGAGTATATCATCAAAATAGACAACAACAAATCTGCCTAAAAATGCACGCAAAACATGGTTCATAAGTCTCATAAAGGTGCTCGGAGCATTAGTCAAACCAAAAAGGTTTTAAAGGTGGTTTTCCATTCATACAAACCATATTTTGTTTTAAAGGTGGTTTTCCATTCATCTCATTCTTTTATCCTAATTTGATGATAATCACTTCTTAAATCAATCTTAGAAAATATGCAAGAACCATGCAGCTCATCTAACATATCATCTAAGCGTGGGATAGGATGACGATACTTTACCGTTATGTTGTTGATGGCTCGGCAATCAACGCACATTCTCCACGTCCCATCCTTCTTAGGTACTAGTAAGACCGGAACCGCACATGGGCTCATGCTCTCCCTCACGTGCCCTTTCTCCAACAATTCACTTACTTGCCGTTGAAGTTCCTTTGACTCCTCGGGATTGCTCCTATAAGCTGGTCAGTTTGGGATGGTTGCACCGGGAACAAAATCAATTTGATGTTCAATCCCTCGGATTTGAGGTAACCCATGTGGTATTTCCTCGGGGAAGACATCCTCGTACTCCTGCAAAAGAGAAACAATAGAACTAGGCAAAGCAAGGTCAAGTTCGTTAGTGTTTAAAAGTGCCTCTTTGTACAAAAGTACAATCATCGACTGTTTTGAAAACATTGCCCGCTTGATCTCACTCACTTTTGCATAGAAATTCTTTTGTTTTCTCTCAAGGGCCGAACTTTGATTTTCTTTTTCTCTCATTTTTCTCGGCCTCTCTCTGTTTTTCACTCCTTTTCCTTTGCTCACTCTCTTTCTTTTGTTCACTCTCCTTTTGTAATCTCACTTAATCCTCGTATACTTGCTGCGGTGTCAGTGGTACAAGAGTGATTGATCGTTGATTAAGTACAAAAGAGTACTTGTTCGTAAAGCCATCATGCTTCACTTGCCTATCGAACTGCCATGGACGCCCTAGCAATAAGTGTCCCGCCTGCATCGGTACTACATCACACAACACTTCATCTTCATATTTACCGATTCGAAATGCAACTAACACTTGCTTGTTCACCCTTATCTCACCACTATCATTTAGACATTGCAACTTGTACGTTCTAGGATGCTTTATCATGGGCAATCACAATTTCTCCACCATAATTGTGCTTGCAACATTAGTACAACTACCACCATCAATAATCACACTACATACCTTGTCTTTAACGTAGCACCTTGTCTTTAACTCCTTTTGCTTGCAAGCTCAATGCTCTCCTCGCCACCAATGTCAATGTGTCAGGGGCTAAATACTCCTCATCGGAAACATCCTCCAATGGCGGCATGTTGTCGGTGTCGGAATCTTCATTATCGGTCACAATTTCTCCATTGGCTTGCAACACCATGGCTTGCTTGTTTGAACATTGACTTGCTATGTGGCCCCTGCCTTAACATCTAAAACATTTAATATCATGATTCCTAGAGGTTGAGGCTTCAGTTTTACCTTGAGGAACGTGGCTGGTGGTCGTGGACTTGGGCTCGGGTTTGGGCGTTTGTGACTTGTCCAGCGGCTTGGCATGACTCGATTTCCAAGAGGGAGGACTAGAGTTATGGCATGCACGTGTCCCACTCCCTCTCTTGAGTTGTTGTTCCACTTTGATAGCCATATGCACCATATCTTCCAATTCCACATAATGCTGCATCTCTACCTTATCATGGATCTCCCAGTTTAAGCCAAGTAAAAATCTAGCCATTGTACCACCCAAGTTGTTATCTTCACGATTCCTAGCTTCTCTAAATCTTCCTCCGGATCTCCTATTGTTAACAATGGAACCCTGATCTTCTTCTTCATCAAAACCTGACCCATAACGCTCTTCATCCTCCTTCCTCAGTGGAACTCTTTCTCTTCTACGAAAATTACGACCGTTTTGTGGTTGCTCCTCACGTCTATTCTCCATCTGATCTATCCGTTCGTGAACCTGCTCCACATCCATCTTCATCACACGCCTCATCTCACTAATCATGGCCTCCATAAACATTTTCGGATCAGCCAATTTTGCATCATCTTCGGCAATACTCTTACCACTATCGTGAGACATAATTGCTGCAAAACAAAGGTTAGAAAGAAAAAAGAACCTCACGAATCACTCCCTTATGTGTTTACACTCAAGGTGGATCACTCTCCACTCGTGTTTCACTCAAAATAATATGGCTTTTACCCTCTGATCACCACTCGTGCCTTTTTCCACTCGATAATTCTCTCTTAGTTCTTTTGAAACTAAACAAACAACTCAAAAGTTCCAGGAACAATTCACCCAGAACTACTCAAGGAATTTCAGATTTGAATACAAGGAATATGAAAATTTTCAGATTAGAAATAGAAAGAATATGACAGTTTGGAATTTTGGAAGCACAGAATAGTGAATTGTAGTCACAAGCAGCAATAATAATTGTAATTGCCAAAAACGATTGATTAGATTTCAACATGGACATGGAACTATACAAAGGACAATTGAAAGCGACGTGTAAATCAAATCTTGAAATTATTGATCAAATTTCAACAAGGACATGGAAATAGACAAAAGGACAATTGATAACGACATGTAATTCAAAGATGGAAGTTGCAGATATGGAAAGAAAATCCAAATCTTGAAATTATTGATCTGAAAATTAAAGCAAGATTCACGTAATCAATTAAGAATGGAATTCAAATCTGAAAAATTAAAGCAAAGATTTGCGTAATCAATGAAGAATGGAATTCAAATCTGAAAATTTCAGATCTAAAAAATTAAAGCAAAGATTCGCGAAAATCACAAATCTGAATTTTGACATACGATTTTTTTTTTTTTTTTTTTTTATGATCAACAACTAGCTTTTAAGAATAATGAAATAAAATTTCGAAATAGTGATGTGAAGGGATATATGCAAACCTGAACTAGAAACCTGGCTCTGATACCAAATGATGTGAACCCCGTCAAGAATAACTAGACCCAACAACGAAAGGGAACCCAAGACCGTTCTAAGGACAGATTCGAATGGAAGACCTCGACCCGTTGTTTATGACAAACAAGAACCTCGGTATAAGGAAGACGCCACAAACGGTGGTGAAACTTCGTTTGATAAGTCGATATGAACGCCACGGGAAATCCCGATAAGCTCGAGTAGTTCTTCAAAGAACCAAAGAGAATAAACCTCACAAGTTTTATGAATAATCAATGTCTATCTTTTTCTTTACAACCACATGCTTAAAATAGGCTTTACAAAAGACTAGCAAGCTCTTTATCCCTACGCCATCTCTTGCGGTCCAAGCATTATTTGGGCAACAAACCCATTATGGAAAACTTAGAAATATCAAATCAAAATATACTTAAATATCTAACTTGAATAAGGCATGAAATCGTTCTAAATATGATACTCTTCATATTTCCATGCCGGTTCACCATCAATTATCTTTGTGGTCCACATATTTCCATGTCAGTCCACCATCAATTTATTCCGCATCAATTTGGTTTAGATTTCCTGCGATTGTTTCCTTGCCAATTCTTAGCCTTGACCGGATCATTCTAGAACTTGAATCAAGGTGACGATTCTTTGTTGCCCACGTGGATCATGCTCAATGGGCCTCCACGAATTTGCTTGAGCCCATAACTCTTGGATGAGTCCGTTGAGCACATCCTTGAACTTCTTTGCTCGTGCTCTCGTACCCGGCCCAATTGGTACTTGAACGAGATCCTTCAAAGCGGTGCCTTGATCTCCATCACACTTGCTATTGGAAATTGGATATATGATGCTTGCATCAAATAACTTGATCACTTCGGCCCTTACAACTTCTTCCATAGCTGGGTTGAGCCTTCTTTGTGGCTCCCTCGATGGTTTGACATCCTCCTCCAAGTGTATCTTGTGCATAACCACCGAAGGACTGATTCTTTGGATATCTTCAATGGTCCAGCCAATGGCCCTCCTTGTGTTCTCTTAAAACATCCAGCAATTTCTCTTCTTGAGTATCAACTAAGTCTGAGGCTATAATCACTGGCAAAGATTTGGCAGGACCTAGGAACTTATACTTAAGACTGCAATGGCTTAAGTTCCTTCTTGTGAGGCTCGTAAACTTCTACCTCCTTTTCCTTGCTGTTCTCTAGAGAAGCAAGTTCTAACATAGCATCCGCTTGCTCAAGTAGTTTGTCCAAATCCAGATTTTCTCCGAATTGAGCAAAGCATGCCTCCAGGGGGTCCTCAATGCTTGCTTTATCAATGATCTCCTCAATCAAGCATGCACTTCCAATCTCAGTCGTCTCTAATGGCTGTTTGCTGATCGAAGATGTTCAGCTCCACTGTCATGTTGCCAAAAGAGATCTTCATGGCCCCTGTTTTACAATTGATGAGGGCGTTAGCCGTAGCTAAGAAGGGTCGCCCTAGAATCACCGGTATTTGAATCCCTACATTCTGGACCAGCTCTGTGTCTAGCACAATAAAATCTATGGGGAAATAGAATTTATCCATCTTAATCAAGACATCCTCACTGACCAATCAGCCAATTGAAGTGTCATAGAGGTTGACACTTGCTCCAAGATCTAGCAAAGCCTTCTTTATATGGCTAACTCCTTTCATGCAAGAGATGGTCGGACATCCAGGGTTATTGTGCTTGATGGGCAGCTTGCATTGAAGGATCGAACTGACATGCTCGGTCAAGCATACTTCGGGACATTTGTTTTCCTCTTGACAGTAATCAACTACTTTAAGAACTTGGCATAAGACGGCACCAGCTGGATGGTATTCAAAAACGGGATATTGATCTACACTTGCTTGAATACCTCCAGAATGTCCTCGAACTTCCCTCATTTCTTGGGCGCAAGCAATCTATCAGGGGGTGCCTTAGGTATATACTACCTCGGAGGGTTCTCAACAGTGGCTGTAGATGGCTCCGCATCTCTCTCTGTGCTGCCACTTCCTTGCTCTTCTTGTGCAACAGAGTTCTCTTCGGGAGGTCTTGACCTAAGTGACCTAAGTGAGACAATGGCTTGCTTGAACATGCTCTTGCCCTTGCACAGCATTTGATGAACTTCCCCCATGGAACTACAACTTCAGGTTTGGCACGAGCTGGTTGGGGAGCTTTCCTTTTTCTCTCTCGCCCAAGTTACTAGCAATCTACCCAATGAGTCACGATCTTGGCAATTGGCTGGGTGTTCACAATGGTAGCATTCTTCACGTCGTTGATGGATTGGCCTTTAAGCTGCATGAAGGCCTTGAGAGCGTCCTCTAATGTGGACTGTGAAGCAGAAGCTGGGGCTTGAGTAGGTGCTTGGTATGCTGGTGGTGCTTGATGACCCTGATGATGAATCGGTTGATGAAATCCGGGGGGGTATTGATTATGGACTTGATGAGAGCCCCCCCCCCTGATTCAATGGTTGGTTATGCTTCCATGAAAAATTAGGGTGGTTTCGCCACCCAGGTGATATGAACTCCACCAACAAATGTGATGAAACCCGATAGCAATGATGGTTTGAAACCCCAAGATCGTGTAGACAAGAATTGTCGAGGCTTGACCCGTCACCTAACTAGATGAGAAACCAAGACTACGAAGGATTGAAACGCCACACCAAGAATCTGAATCTCTTCAAGAATCAAGGTGATAAGTTTGGTTGTTTGAACGCCACAAGATTAACTTGATAAGCTCAAGAAGTTCTTTTAGGAACAAAGAGGAACATAAGAATAGGAAAAGTCTTAACTATAGCTTTAAAAGCAACACAAGTGCCAACATAAACAAGTCCCCACATTTTTAGGTCTCTTTGGACTTCTAGAGGCAGCCAAAATAACTAAATGACTAAATTCATAACCAGCCAAGACCAAGTTCATTCCCCTATTTAATATCCTTGAAACTCAACAAGTTCACACTCTTTAATGGTCAAACCATGCTGGTCACGTTTTTGCATGCTAATTATCTTCTTCAATTGCTTTGATGACATGGACTAAGCCTTGATTATTATTTGAGCCCATCTTGGTCTTTTTAGAATCAGCCCAATTCTCTTGGATTAGCCCATTTAGTGCTTCCTTGAAACGTTTGGCTCTAAGTCTTGTAATTGGGCCACTAGGAAGTGACAAAGGGTCTTGCGCAACTTCAGCTCCATTCCCATGTGTATGATCAGCATGTCCAGCTCCTTGGTTTCCATCACCAGGATTGTAAGTCTCAGAGAAGGGTCCATTGGATTGCTTTCTAAAGTCAATGAAAGCATTGACTTGTTCCATTGATGATTCAACAAAAGTTGACAAAAAAGGACAAGCCTGTGCCGAGTGAATGGGACTAGCACAGATGGAACAGCAATCCACGTGGAATGGGTTTGCAGCATTGATGGATTTTCCTATGACGAGCATCGACCTTCTTAGTGAGGGCATCTAACTTCATCTTTAGCTCCATATCTTCCTTCACCTCGTAGATGCCTCCCTTCTTTTGGATGCGAGCCGATCTATCCCGACAGCTTGAAAAGTCCCACTGTTGGGGAGTTGTTGGACAACTGATCTAAGGTCCGATATGCTTCTTTCTCCTGTAAAATTCAGAAATGCGCCTCCATTCATTGACTCAATCATGCTGCGGTTGGATTGAGTCAATCCTTGGTAAAAGAACTGCACGAGTCTCCATTTCTCGTATCCATGAGAAGGGCACTTGATCAACACATCTTTAAACCTTTCCCAACTCAGAAATTTTTTCATTTCCTTTCTACATTCGTTCACCCGAAAAATTTGTTGTAAAATTTGGTTAGCAAGTTATCCCAAGATGTGATAGACCCAAGCATGTTGAATCCAGCCATGCCTTGGCTCTATCATGAAGCGAGAAGGGAAAAAAGTCTAAGGTGCACGACTCCTCAAAAAAGTTTTGAAATTTAAAAGTAGCACAAATTTCTTTGAACTTTTTCACATGGCTGTAAGGATTTTCGAGGTCCAAGCCATGCAATGAGAACAAGAGTTGGATGACATGTGGTTTTAGATCAAAGTGGGTGGCATTGGTGGGTGGCAATACTATACATGAGGCAAAGTTTGTCGTAATGGGTGCGAATAAATCCCTGAGTGATTTGAGTATGGTCCACGTTTTTTGCTCTTGGCTGCTCCACATTCACATTGGGATTTCCTGTCATGTTGTCTCCCATCTCAGAAATCGCTCTTCGCTCAACAGGTGTTCTGTGCTTTTTCCCTAAACACCCTATCTAGATCGGGATCTAAGGGTAACAATTCTAAAATCAAGGATCTCCGACCAAGCATACACAGAATTCCAAACAAAATTTAATCACAAAACAAACAAGATAGAAAAAAAAAAAAAAAAAAAAAAAAAAAAAAAGAAAAAGATTAAGCAAAGAAATTGTAAGTAGGGTAAACAAAGTGCAGCCCAATGGTTTGTATACTCCTTTTACCAATTCCTAGTGAGCATTGGATTGATATTTCAATTGATTTTGTGTTAGGATTGCCTAGGACTAAACGTGGAAGAGATTCAATTTTTGTGGTCGATGATAGATTTTCTAAAATGGCACATTTTATTCCATGTCACAAAACGGATGACGCTTCGCATGTTGCTGATTTGTTCTTTAGAGAGATTGTGAGATTACATGGCATGCCTAGGACAATTGTTTCGGATAGAGATGTGATGTGTGTTTTTATGAGTACTCGCAAGTGTACGAATCGTTTGCAATATAGTGTGTGCAAGTGCGATGTCGAATCTACAGGGAAATGGTCAAATGTTAGTGTCTTGTTTAATCAACCTCATTTTAACCTAGTTCCAAAGGTTGGAGGATTGATTCAAGAGTAAAAGACTAAACAAACGAGATGAAATGAAATGTGCAAATTAAAAGGAACTAAGGCTAAGGAATCTACCAAATCAAATCCAACAACTCACACTCTTGGTTTCTACTTGAACACCCAAAGAAAAAATTAAGCTTAGGATGTCATTCAAGTTTGTCAACCACATATTCTAGAACCATTAAATGAATCCAACTCATAGATAAATCACAAAGAGTACCCATTTGAAATTAAATCATCCAATGTATCCATTCAATGAACAAATCACAATTGATATCATCATTCAAACCGATAAAACAATGTATCCATCGGTTGAAACACATTAAATGTCCTATATCTACCAACAACCACATTCATTACAAAAGGTAAAGCATTTAAATGAATGGAACTTGAATAACAAATATGATATATCATCAAATGTGCAAGTATTATAAAAAGAGTGTGAGTGTCATCAATGGAAAGGTTTCATCATCAACCTTAGTTGAGGTTACTAGCCTTCCATGACTAAGAACACCACAAGAAAATGAAGAACAACCATGGAAATAAAAGGAAAGCTTTACAAAAAGAAAGTGTCTAAGAACAAAAGCTATTGGAATACACTACAAAATGCACAAAATTAAACCTAGCTACTGTTCTCTGAACTCTCTCAACAAGGAGGTTTATATAGAAGGAAATTAGGGCTAGAAACCCATGTAAAATGACTACTCTAACCCCCTCTAGGGTTTCCTCTCTTGCTAGAGACAACCAAGGTCATGCAACCAGCATGTTCTGCTGCGAAAATCAGAGGGAGAACTGCTTTTTGTCATGGAGAAACTCCTGATTGGGTGTTCTAGCGCGCTTCTGCAAAAGTAAGTTCTGGGAAATTTCGATCGATTGACTTTTATTTGATCGATCGACTTCAGGCAAAATTCAATCGATCGAGTTCTTCAGAACTTCCGAATTTTCCAAGCAATTCCACATGAATTTTGTCATTCCTCACTTATTAACCTACAAAACATAAAAACACAAAAACTAACCAAAGCATCAGAAAATAACAAGGCTAAAGGTCTAACTTATGTAAATCAAGGGGTCCAAATACACAATATTTGGCACTCATCAAGATGCTAAGTTCTTGAGCTATTTTTGGAAGACTTTGTGGTGTAAGCTACTAAGCTATTTTTTTCCACTACTTGTCATCCACAAGTAGTGGGAGAAATGATTTTGCTAGTCCCTTAGCAAAAACAAAATGGAAAACAAAATCAAAGCATGAAACATAAGTCCTCTTTCGTGGGAGAAACGATTGCATTTAGTATATGCAACAAGCATTTTAAACCCCTAGGACTCCCTAGTGGACGAGTGAAGGCTCGTGAGGGTTTGTCAGAAATGATACCCACAAACATTGAAGTACTGAATTATCAATTGAGCAAAAATCATCATTCAAACACATGGTTCACACATCATGAGTATATTTAACAAAATGAATATCATATTATCATGTTATCAAAAATCGATCAACTCATAGATGAAAAATTGAGACAACACATGTTCAAAAGTGTAAGGTGTGAATAACATAGAGTCATGGGGTTTCGATTTTCCTCAAAGCACATATATCCAAAAATTCGCAGGACTTCCATCAAATAACCAAGGTTTATCTTACGTTTATTATTGTTTATTTATTATTTTTGTGTCGGCTATGCAATGCTTGACTCCATTAAGCTTTCTAATTGACCCATGTAACGAGTGTTGGGCCAGTGACTCCCAAACCAGATGGTTTTAGGGCACTAGATGTAAAAACATCCCTAAGGGTTTAATTAATCAAGTCAAAAAGGCTACGAAGTCAAACTAGCCAAACAATCATCCAAGCTTAAATTCTCATCTTTTTACGCGAACACCCAATGCTTAATTAGGCAAGGGACCCGGTTACTCAATGAGAAGTCAAATTGGTGATATTATTCTAAGCAGATATATATATATATATATAACAATAAGCCAAGGTTTCATCAACAAGTCATCCTACAAATTTCAAGATACATTATTTTTAATTCAAATCTCATACCCCACAGAAACAATGCTAATGTGCTTGTGATAAACAATTTAAACATGTCAAGTCTCTCTAATCCAAAGATGAGTCAAAAGATCTCAGATTTTAATGATATGCAAAATTCAACATGTTAAACAAACTAATGAGATGTAAACCATAGTAAGATGTAATCATGCTCAACTAACAATAAGGTATATATATTAACAAGTATTAACAAAGCAAACATAAAATGAAAACAGACATAAATGCCCCACCCCCAAACTAGAAATAACACATTGTCCCCAATGTGGCTAGAGATACAATACCAAAATGGTGATGCAAGTTGGGCACACTGCAAGAGAAGCGCTCCCCCAAACTTGAACGGCAGACACTGTCCTGAAAATCACAACTAAAACACAAGAAATAAAATCAAATGATAAGGAAAAATGATGAGGGTTGCCTCCCACAAGCGCTAAGTTTTCAGTCTTCAGCCAGACTTTCCATCCTGACGACAATCACTCCGAGTAACTCGGATCCTCTAAAAGGGTCGTCTCAACCTCCGAGCTCTGTAACTCCAAAAATGGATTCAGTCGTTGCCCGTTCACCTTGAACATGCTGCCATTTTTTGGATCCTCAATCTCAATAGCCCTATAAGAAAACACTGATCGAACTATGAAAGGGCCTGTCCATCAAGATCGGAGCTTCCCTGGAAACAGATGCAGACGTGAATTGTAAAGGACTTTCTGACCGGGCTCAAAGAATCGCCTCAATATGTTATGGTCGTGAACATTCTTCATCCGTGCTTTGTACATCCTAGCACAATCATAAGCATCGTTCCTCAGCTCTTCCAATTCATTGAGTTGGAGCTTTCTCTGTGAGCCAGCCTTTATGAGATCGAAATTCAGCTGCTTAATGGCCCAGTAGGCTCTGTGCTCCAACTCCACAGGCAGATGGCATGCTTTCCCGTACACGATACGGTAAGGTGACATGCCAATCGGTGTCTTGAAAGTTGTCCGGTATGCCCATAATGCATCGTTCAACCGAAGAAACCAATCTTTCCTTGACAGGTTTACCGTCTTCTCTAAAATCCTCTTGATCTCTCTGTTTGAAACCTCCACTTGTCTGAGGGTGATAGGGAGTGGCAACCTTGTGCGTGATGCAATATTTCTTCATCAGCTGCTCGAAGACCCGGTTGCAGAAATGCTTTCCACCATCACTAATAATTGTTCGAGGAGTACCAAAACGAGCAAATATAGTTTCTTTTCAAAACTGAACCACAACTCTGTGGTCATTGGTCTTGCAGGCAACCGCCTCCACCCATTTGGACACATAGTCCACTGCAACCAGAATGTACAGATAGCCGAAGGAGAGTGGGAAAGGTCCCATGAAATCGATGCCCCACACATCAAAGATCTCGACAATAAGAATGGGGTTGAGGGGCATCATATTTCGGCGTGAAATACTCCCTAGCTTCTGACAGCGCTCGCATGAAACACAATGAGTGTGAGCGTCTTGAAAGATGGTAGGCCAGTAAAAACCGCACTGCAAAATCTTTGCAGCGGTCTTCTTTGCACTGAAGTGGCCTCCACAGGCATGTTCATGATAGAAGGAGATGACACTGGATTGGTCAGGCTCGGGAATGCATCTCCTAATGATTTGATCGGGACAATACTTGAACAAGTAAGGATCGTCCCAGAAAAAATTCTTCACCACGGACATGAATTTGGACTTATCTTGCCACCCCCAATGCAAATGCATTTGACCGGTGACAGGATAGTTCACTATGTCAATGAACCATGGTGAGTGAGCATGAGCAATATGCATCAACTGCTCATCGGGGAAGGTCTCAGAAATGGGGACGGCTTCTTCCGTGAAATCCACGGTAATCCTCGAGAGATGATCAGCCACCACGTTTTCGGAACCCTTCTTGTCCCAAATCTCAATGTCGAACTCTTGTAATAGCAAAATCCACCGGATGAGGCGAGATTTAGCATCCTTTTTGGAGAAAAGATACTTTAATGCCGCGTGATCCGAGTAGATGATGACTTTCGATCCTAATAGGTAGGATCGAAACTTGTCCAGAGCAAATACGACTGCCAGCAGCTCCTTCTCAGTGGTCGAATAATTCAGCTGGGCGTCGTTCAGAGTTCGACTTGCATAATAAATGACGTGGGGAAGTTTGTCAATTGGCTGCCCCAACACAGCTCCAATGGCATAATCGGACGCGTCACACATGATCTCGAAAGGTGTACCCCAGCTCGGGGGCCGAATGATTGGTGTGGACGTCAGAATTGCCTTCAAGGCCCCAAATGCCTTCTTCCAGTCCCCGTCAAAAATGAAAGGGGCCTCCTTCACCAACATTTTGCACAAGGGCCGGGCGATCTTGCTGAAGTCCTGGATGAATCGCCGATAAAATCCTGCATGGCCCAGAAAAGAGCGAACCTCTTTCGCCGTTTGTGGGGGCGGAAGGTTGGATATCAGGTCTACCTCGCCTTGTCTACCTCTATCCCCCGACGAGAGATGACGTGCCCGAGCACAATTCCTTGTTGTACCAAAAAATGGCACTTCTCCCAATTGAGCACCAAGTTCTTCTCTTTAAACCTCACCAAGACTAACGTGAGGTGGTGCAAACACTCCTCAAAAGATGACCCGAAAACCGAGAAGTCGTCCATAAATACCTCCAGGAAACGTTCCACCATGTCAGAAAAGATGCCGATCATGCACCGCTGAAAAGTAGCGGGTGCATTGCATAAGCCAAAGGGCATGCGTCGGTAGGCGAACGTCCCGAACGGACAAGTGAAGGTCGTCTTCTCTTGGTCTTCAGGGTCCACAGGGACCTGATTATATCCAGAATAACCATCCAAAAAACAGTAATACTCGTGCCCGGCCAACCGCTCCACCATTTGATCAATGAACGGAAGAGGAAAGTGATCTTTCCTGGTGGTTGTGTTTAGCTTGCGGTAGTCGATGCAGACTCTCCATCCAGACTGTACTCGAGTTGGGACCAACTCGCCTTCCTTGTTCTGCACGACCGTTACTCCAGCTCGCTTGGGCACGACATGAATGGGGCTCACCCATTTGCTGTCAGAGATTGGGTCGATGATTCCTGCATCCAACAACTTGATTACTTCTCCTCTGACAACTTCTTGCATGGTCGGGTTGAGCCTTCTTTGTGGCTCCCTCGATGGCTTGGTGTCCTCCTCCAGATGTATCTTGTGCATAACCACCGAGGGGCTGATTCCCTTAATATCTTCTATGGTCCAGCCTATCGCTTCCTTATGCTCTCTCAATACGTCTAACAATTTCTCCTCCTGAGAAGCATGTAGATCCGAAGCTATGATTACAGGTAAAGTTTCGCCTGGACCTAGGAACTTATACTTAAGATTGTCCGGCAGGGGCTTAAGTTCCTTCTTAGGAGGCTCAGGTACTGTTGCCTCCTCTTCTTCCTTGCTCACCAAAGGAGCAAACTCTAAAATGACATTTGTTTGCTCAAGTAACTCATCCAAGTCCAGATCTGATATGAACTCCACCTTCAAATGTGATGAAACCCGATAGCAATGATGGTTTGAAACCCCAAGATCGTGTAGACAAGAATTGTCGAGGCTTGACCCGTCACCTAACTAGATGAGAAACCAAGACTACGAAGGATTGAAACGCCACACCAAGAATCTGAATCTCTTCAAGAATCAAGGTGATAAGTTTGGTTGTTTGAACGCCACAAGATTAACTTGATAAGCTCAAGAACTTCTTTTAGGAACAAAGAGGAACACAAGACCTCACAATAATAATTTTCTGAAAACAAAAATCTATCTCTTACAAAACTCGTAATGCCCATCTATATACTTGGAACAACCCTCCAAGAATAGGAAAAGTCTTAACTATAGCTTTAAAAGCAACACAAGTGCCAACATAAACAAGTCCCCACATTTTTAGGTCTCTTTGGACTTCTAGAGGCAGCCAAAATAACTAAATGACTAAATTCATAACCAGCCAAGACCAAGTTCATTCCCCTATTTAATATCCTTGAAACTCAACAAGTTTACACCCTTTAATGGTCAAACCATGCTAGTCACGTTTTTGCATGCTAATTATCCTCTTCAATTGCTTTGATGACATGGACTAAGCCTTGATTATTATTTGAGCCCATCTTGGTCTTTTTAGAATCAGCCCAATTCTCTTGGATTAGCCCATTTAGTGCTTCCTTGAAACGTTTGGCTCTAAGTCTTGTAATTGGACCACTAGGAAGTGACAAAGGGTCTTGCGCAACTTTAGCTCCATTCCCATGTGTATGATCAGCATATCCAGCTCCTTGGTTTCCATCATTCTCCCCCTCTTGAGAAGGATTTGTCCACAAATCATTACCTACATCAAATGGAGACAAATGAGCAACATTAAAGCTTGCACTAACACCATACTCACTCGGTAAGTCAAGCTTGTAGGCATTATCATTGATGCGCTCCACTACTTGGAATGGTCCATCACCCCGAGGTAGGAGTTTTGAACGCCTTTCTCTGGAAAACGTTCCTTCCTTAAGTGCAACCAAACCCAATCTCCTGGTTCAAATACAACCTTCTTGCGTCCCTTGTTGGCTTGATGGACATATTGTTGAGTCCTCCTTTCAATGTTCAGCCGTGCCTTTTCATGAATCATCTTTACAAATTCTGCCTTCTTTTTGCCATCTAAGTTCACACGTTCACTCAAAGGTAAAGGAGTTAAATCCAAAGGTGACAATGGGTTAAAGCCATAAACAATTTCAAATGGTGAAAACTTAGTTGCAGAATGTATACTTCTATTGTAAGCAAATTCAACATGTGGCAAAAAATCTTCCCATGTTTTCAAATTCTTTTTAATGATAGCACGCAACAACGAAGACAAAGTTCTATTTACTACTTCAGTTTGACCATCCGTTTGTGGATGACAAGCAGTAGAAAACAACAATTTGGTTCCCAACTTTCCCCACAAAGTGTTCCAAAAGTAACTCAAAAACTTTGCATCCCTATCAGAAACAATGGTCCTAGGCATGCCATGTAACTTAACAATTTCTTTGAAGAACAAATCAGCTATATGTGAAGCATCATCAGTTTTATGACAAGCAATTAAGTGTGCCATCTTGGAAAATCTATCTACCACCACAAAAACTGAATCTCTACCCCTCTTAGTCCTAGGTAAACCTAAAACAAAATCCATAGAAATATCAGTCCAAGGTTCACTAGGTATTGGCAAAGGGGTGTACAAACCATGGGGTTTCAACTTAGACTTAGCATGTTTACACGTGATACACTTCTCACAGATTCTTTCCACATCACGTTTCATATGAGGTCAAAAAAAACGATCATGCAAAATTCCTAAAGTCTTAGCTACACCAAAATGACCCATCAAACCACCACCATGAGCTTCTCTCACAAGCAATTCACGCAAAGAACACATAGTGCACACAGTTTATTTTCCCGAAACAAAAATCCATCTTGCCTATAAAACTTATCAAACGCCACATTTTCACATGCATTGAACACATCACCAAAATCAGAATCTTGTGCATACAAATCCTTATTATATTCAAAGCCAAGCAATTTTGTATCTAAAATGGAAAGTAAAGCATACCTTCGGGACAATGCATCACCCACCACATTTTCCTTACCTTGCTTGTATCTGATCACATAAGGAAATGTTTCAATGAATTCCACCCACTTGGCATGGCGTTTGTTCAACCTTTGCTGTCCTTTCAAATGCTTCAAAGATTCATGATCTGTGTGAATCACAAATTCCTTTGGCCATAGATAGTGCTGCCAATTTTCCAAAGCCCTTACCAAGGCATACATTTCCTTATCATAAAGTGGGGTAATTTAGGGCTGCCCCACTCAACTTTTCACTGAAATAAGCAACTGGATGACCACCTTGCATCAAAACAGCTCCAATACATATTCCTGAAGCATCACACTCAATTTCAAAAGTTTTAGCAAAGTTAGGTAAAACAAGCAAAGGTGCATTAGTTAACTTTTCTTTGATCAGATTAAATGCATTTTCTTGTTCTTTTCCCCACTTAAACGACACATTTTTCTTGATGACTTCAGTAAGAGGGGCGGCTAAGCTACTAAAATCACGCACAAACCGTCTATAGAAGCTAGCGAAGCCGTGGAAACTCCTCACTTGGCTGATTGTTGTAGGCGTTGGCCACTCTTGGATTGCCTTTACCTTTTCCTCGTCCACCCCAATTCCTCTCTTACAAACAACAAAACCAAGAAACACAAGCTTATCTGTGCAAAAGGTACACTTCTTGAGGTTAGCAAACAACTTTTCTTTCCTCTGAATTTCCAAAACAGATTTTAAATGCATCACATCATGTTCTTCCAAGTTTTTGCTATAAATTAGGATATCATCAAAATACACAACTACAAATCTGCCAATAAATGCACGCAAAACATGGTTCATCAAACGCATAAATGTGCTCGGCGCATTAGTTAAGCCGAAAGGCATCACTAACCATTCATACAAACCATATTTAGTTTTAAAAGCATTTTTCCATTCATCACCTTCCTTCATCCTAATTTGATGATATCCACTCTTAAGATCAATTTTTGTAAAGACACAAGAACCATGCAATTCATCCAGCATATCATCTAACCTAGGAATAGGATGACGATACTTTACCGTTATGTTGTTGATGGCCCGACAGTCAACACACATTCTCCATGTTCCATCCTTCTTAGGAACTAATAGCACCGGGACCGCACAAGGACTCATGCTTTCACGCACATACCCCTTCTCCAATAATTCACCTACTTGCCTCTGAAGTTCCTTGGTCTCCTCGGGATTGCTCCTATAAGCAGGTCGGTTAGGAATTGATGCACCGGGTATGAAATCAATTTGATGTTCAATCCCTCGGATTGGAGGTAAGCCACTAGGTACCTCTTCGGGAAAGACATCGTCAAACTTCTGCAAAAGAGAAACAATGTTGCTCGGCAAAGCACCGACGAGATCATTAGTACATAAAAGAGCCTCCTTGTACATGAGTACAATAAGGGGCTGGTGTGAAAATAATGCTCTCTTGATCTCACTTTTTTTTGCAATGTAATTGAATTTTTCCTCTCTTGCTCCCACTATGGCCAAAATCCTCTCTCTTTCTTTTTCACTCTGATCAATGTTTCTCTCTCTTTCTTTTTTTTCAACTCTTTTTTTCCACTTTCGGCCTTCCTTTCTTTTTCTTTTTTCTTTTCATTTGATCTTTGTAACTTTAGTTGGTCCTCCATGACCTGTTTTGGAGTTAATGGCACAAGAGTAATGGATTGCCTTTTAAGAGTGAAAGAATACCTATTTGTGAATCCATCATGCGTAACCCTCCGATCATACTGCCATGGTCTTCCCAACAATAAATGGCATGCATGCATAGGAACCACATCACAAAGCACCTCATCCTCATATTTGCCAATGGATAATGCCACCAACACTTGCCTTGTCACCTTGATTTCGCCACATTCATTCAGCCACTGAAGCCGATAAGGGTGAGGATGTTTCAAGGTGGTTAAGGCCAATTTCTCCACCAAATAAGTGCTGGCTACGTTTGTGCAACTCCCACCATCGATAATGACGCTGCAAACTTTGTTATTTACAAAGCACCGAGTATGAAACAAGTTTTCCCTTTGGTTACTTTCTTCCTCCTTAACTTGCACATTGAGAGCTCGCCTTGCTACCAATAAATCTCCAACCACAGCATTTTGCTCATCATCGGCATCCTCCAAAGGTGGCATGTCATCATCATCTACTTCTTCCTCATTCTCCGTCTCAAGCTCTCCTTGGGCGTTTATCACCATCACCCTTTTGTTTACACACTGGCTGACTATGTGTCCCCGCCCCTGACATTTAAAACACTTAATATCACGTGTTTTAGAAAATAGAAGCCTCGGAGTTACCTGAAGTAGTGGTGGTTGTTGGTTTGGCATTCTTAGAGGGTTCAAATTTTTGCTTATTTTGAAGCTGCTCGTCCCTTTTTGGAGCTGTCTTCCATGGGCTGGTGGTAGCCATAGGTTGTCCCCTCCTAGCCAATCCCTTCCGTTTGAATTGTTCCTCCACTTTTATGGCTTGATGCACCATATCCGTTAACTCAACATAGTGCTGCAACTCGACTATATCTGCAATCTCACGATTTAAATCGTGCAAAAACCTAGCCATGGTGGCTTCTCGGTCCTCTTCTACATTAGCCCGGATCATAGCTACCTCCATCTCCTTGTAATACTCATCCACACTCTTGGAACCTTGAGTTAACCTCTGCAACTTTTGATACAATCCCCTATAATAATGGTTGGGTACAAAACGCCTCCTCATAAGCATTTTCATCTCCTCCCAAGTGTCCACGGGTGGCTCTCTATTTCTCCTCCTATTAATCAGTAATTGATCCCACCAAACAATGGCATAATCTGTGAATTCAATTGCAGCCAATTTAACCTTCTTTATCTCCGAGTAGTTGTGACAATCAAACACCATCTCCATTTTAGTTTCCCACTCCAAATAAGCTTCAGGATCATTTTTACCTTGAAAAGACGGGATTTTAATCTTTATGTTTCCTAAATCATTATCCCTCCTAGGCCTACCCATCCTAGCTTCTCTATTCCCATACCCACGCTCAAACCTGCCTCGGTTCAAATATGGCTCATCAAATTCCTCCAACTCCGCCTCTTCCTCAACATTCCGCCACGGAACATGCCCACCTTGTTGCCTATTGGGATTGTCTTGTTGCTGTCCCCTAGGAGTTTCTGCTTCTACCCTGTCCAACCTCTCGTGAATAGGTTCTAATTCAGCCCTCAACATACGCCTCATCTCCCCTAACAACGCTTGCATTTGGAGGTTCGAAGCTGCGGGTTGTCGAAATTCTTCGGTTCTGTCTTCTTCTTGATTATTGGACATGTTTAGAATCTGCAAAACAAGGTTAGAATCCTCACAAGCACTCCCTCACGTGTTTCACTCAAGAATTAATACACTTACACTCGTGTTTTCACTCTAAACGGCTTTTACCCTCTTTTGGTCTCACACACTCTTGCCTTTTTCCACTCTTTTGTGTCTTCTTAGTTCTTAATCGAACTTCAAGAAACTAATTCAAAATAATCCAGCAGCAATTGAGAAATAACCAAAACTCATCAAAAAGGTCAAGAATTTGAATAAGGTGAGAACAAGATTGAAAGGAAGAAATTTTCTTACTGGAATCGAGTACTTTTTCTTTTTTTTTCTTTTTTTTTTTTTTCACAGTAGGGAACAGGAAATAATAATAAAAGATAGCCAAACTTGCCTTAGAACCAAGGCTCTGATACCAAAATTATATGAACTCCACCAACAAATGTGATGAAACCCGATAGCAATGATGGTTTGAAACCCCAAGATCGTGTAGACAAGAATTGTCGAGGCTTGACCCGTCACCTAACTAGATGAGAAACCAAGACTACGAAGGATTGAAATGCCACACCAAGAATCTGAATCTCTTCAAGAATCAAGGTGATAAGTTTGGTTGTTTGAACGCCACAAGATTAACTTGATAAGCTCAAGAAGTTCTTTTAGGAACAAAGAGGAACACAAGACCTCACAATAATAATTTTCTGAAAACAAAAATCTATCTCTTACAAAACTCGTAATGTCCATCTATATACTTGGAACAACCCTCCAAGAATAGGAAAAGTCTTAACTATAGCTTTAAAAGCAACACAAGTGCCAACATAAACAAGTCCCCACATTTTTAGGTCTCTTTGGACTTCTAGAGGCAGCCAAAATAACTAAATGACTAAATTCATAACCAGCCAAGACCAAGTTCATTCCCCTATTTAATATCCTTGAAACTCAACAAGTTTACACCCTTTAATGGTCAAACCATGCTAGTCACGTTTTTGCATGCTAATTATCCTCTTCAATTACTTTGATGACATGGACTAAGCCTTGATTATTATTTGAGCCCATCTTGGTCTTTTTAGAATCAGCCCAATTCTCTTGGATTAGCCCATTTAGTGCTTCCTTGAAACGTTTGGCTCTAAGTCTTGTAATTGGACCACTAGGAAGTGACAAAGGGTCTTGCGCAACTTCAGCTCCATTCCCATGTGTATGATCAGCATATCCAGCTCCTTGGTTTCCATCAAGATCCTCTCCGAACTGAGCAAAGCATGCCTCCAGGGGGTCTTGGGTGCTTGATTCTTCCTCCATGATCTCCTCAATCAAGCAGGCACTTCCGATCTCATCACATTCCCTTGCTGATGTCAAAGATGTTCAGCTCCACTGTCATATTGCCTAAGGAGATCTTCATTACCCCCGTCCTACAGTTGATCAAGGCGTTAGCCGTACCTAAGAATGGTCGCCCGAGGATCACCGATATTTGAACTCCAACGTTCTGTACCGGCTCAGTAGAGAACACTATAAAATCCACGGGGAAATAAAACTTGTCCACCTTAATCAAAACATCCTCCACTATTCCCCGTGGTATCTTAACTGATCAGTCAGCCAATTGCAGTGTCATGGAGGTGGGCTTCAATTCTCCTAACCCCAATTGCAGATAAACTGAATAGGGTAGGAGATTGACACTGGCTCCAAGGTCTAGCAGTGCCTTCTCAATGTGGCTGACGCCTATTGTGCAAGAAATAGTAGGACATCCAGGGTCCTTATACTTGATAGGCAGCCTACATTGGAGGATTGAGCTGACTTGCTCGGTCAAGCAAACTCTTTTTCGGGACATTGGTTTTCGGTTTTACAGTTACCAAATCCTTCAAGAATTTAGCGTAAGACGGCACTTGCTGGATGGCATCCAAGAACGGGATGTTGATCTGCACTTGTTTGAACACTCCAGAATGTCCTTGAACTTTCCTCCCTTCTTTGGCGCGAGAAGTCTATCAGGGAATGGCGCCTTAGGTATGAACGACCTAGGAGGAGTCTCTATGGTCGGAGCTAATGTAGATGGCTCGGCATCTTTCTTCTCCACGCTCCTGCTTCCATGTCCTTCTTGTGCAGCAGGGTTCTCTTCAGGGTGAGCCACTTGGTTGTCTACTTGTTTCCCTGACCTCAGTGTGACAACGACTTGCACATGCTCCAGCCCATGCACTGCATTTGATGAACTTCCCTCATGGAACTGGAACTTCGGATTTGGCACAGGCTGACTAGGGAGCTTTCCCTTCTCTCTCTCCCCCAGGTGACTAGCAATTTGCCCGATCTGGGTCTCCATCTTGGCAATAGCTTGAGTGTTCACCATGGTAGCATTCTTCACGTCATTGATAGATTGACATGTGAACTAGAAAGCCTTAAGAGTGTCTTCCAAAGAAGACTGTGAAGAAGAGGTAGGGGTTGGTATGATGGTGCTGGCTGGGATGGACGGCTTTGATGGTGAACCGGCTGATGAAATCCAGGGGGGTATTGAGTATGGGATTGGTGAGGAACTCCCCCTTGAGTAGGCTGGTTCTGCTTCCAAGAAAAGTTGGGGTGGTTCCGCCACCCTGGATTGTATGATTCGGAGAAAGGTCCACTGGATTGTTTTCGATAATCGTTGAAAGGGTTCACTTGCTCCATTGGTGACTCGACAAAAGCCGGCAATGATGGGCAAGTCTGCGCTAAGTGCATGGGACTAGCAGTCAACATGGAATGGGTTGGCAGCATTCATGGATTTGCTAACAACTAGGGCTTCAACCTTTTTGGTAAGGGCATCTATCTTCATTTTTAATTCTATATCCTCCTTAACCTCATAGATGCCTCCCTTCTTCTGAATGCGAGCAACTTTATCTCGACAGCTTGAAAAATCCCACTGTTGGGAATTGTCGGATAACTGATCTTAGGATCCTATATGCTTCCTCTCCCATCAAACTCAGAAATGCACCTCCGTTCATCGACTCGATCATGCTACGGTTGGATTGATTTAATCCTTGATAGAAAAATTGCACGAGTCTCCACTTCTCGTATCCATGTGGAGGGCACTTAATCAGCATATCTTGAAATCTCTCCCAACTCTCAGAAAATTTCTCATCTTCTTCTTGAGTAAATGAGCTTATCTCCTTCCTACACTCATTGACTTTGGACATGGGGAAGAATTTGTTGTAGAACTTGTTTAGCAAGTTCTCCCAAGAAGTGATGGAACCAGGCATGTTTGAATCCAACCATGCCTTGGCTCTATCATGGAGTGAGAAAGGAAATAGCATAAGATGCACAGACTCTTCAGAAAAATTTTGAAATTTGAAGGTGGCACAGATGTCTTTGAATTTCTTCACATGGCTATAAGGATATTCGAGGTCCAAGCCATGGAATATGGGTAGGAGTTGGATGACATGAGGCTTGAGGTCAAAGTGAGTGGCATTGGTTGGGGGTAACACTATACATGAAGGAGAATTTGTTGCAACGGGTGCAAACAAATCCCTAGGTGTCCTAGTATGATCAACGTTTTCTCCCCGATTCCTCTCATTCTCATTCGCATGCATGTTATCTCCCATCTCAACAGAATTTCTAAACCTTCTCCTAAGAGTTATTTCAATTTCGGGATCTAAAGATGTCAAGTCTAGGTTCAATGATCTTCTACCAAGCATACACAAATGTTTAACCAAAAGACAAACAAAAAACAAAAAAAAAAAAAAAAATTTGCTAATAAGGAACAAAGTTCTCCAAAGTACAATCTAGGCTAGTTCCCAGCAAAGGTAAAGACTGACAAAAATGCATACAATTTACACAAAGATAACAGCAATGGTAAAAATAAGAATACTTACAAATTGGGACCAAAAAGTATTTTTGGTAAAAATTTCTGCTACTGATCTTATCCAGGAGCTGCCTTCTGAGTTGAGGTCGATCGATCGAATATAAATCGAAAGTGTAGTAGATCAATCGAATATTTTGAAATTGTGAAGGAACAGAAACAGGAACAGGAACAAAAACAGAACATAAACTCTTTTTCTTTTTCTTTTTTTTTATATCTTTTGTTAGAACAAAATAAAACAAATTGAGGGTAATATGAAACACAAACTATACAGAATTTGAACTAAATTATAATGAACTAAAAGAAAATTTAAGCAAACAGCAAAATATTATTAAACAGAAACAAATTATGAACGAAAATGAACAAAATGGACTAAAAAAAAAAAAGTACTGGAACAGAGATACTCACCTAGTTCCGAGCTGCTGCTGTGCAGAAAGTTCGCTCGATCGAAGTATATTTTGATCAATCGAATATATTTTCGAACGATTGACTTTATATGAGGCAAATGCTAACTCGATCGATCAAATTTATTTTCGATTGATCGAATATTCAGGGCACCCAGTAAGTTGCAGAAGCTGCAGAACAGATCCGGGAAAAACAAAGAAAGAACTTAGAATGCAGAACAGAAGCTAAACAACAGAAAAGTGAAACAAAAATCTATCTAACTAGTAGAAAAACAAAATCAATCAAACAAAAACCAATTTTTGAACCGATTTCCCCGGCAACGGCGCCAAAAACTTGATGTGTGTTTTAATGAGTACTCGCAAGCGCACGAATCGTTTGCAATATAGTGTGTGCAAGTGCGAGGTCGAATCCACAAGGAAATGGTCAAATGTTAGCGTCTTGTTTAATAAACCTCATTTTAACCTAGTTCCAAAGGTTGGAGGATTGATTCAAGAGTAAAAGACTAAACAAACGAGATGAAATGAAATGTGCAAATTAAAAGGAACTAAGGCTAAGGAATCTACCAAACCAAATCCAACAACTCACACTCTTGGTTTCTACTTGAACACCCAAAGAACATTAAGCTTAGGCTGTAATTCAAGTTTGTCAACCACATATTCTAGAACCATTAAATGAATCCAACTCAGATAAATCACAAAGAGTACCCATTTGAAATCAAATCATCCAATGTATCCATTCAATGAACAAATCACAATGGATATCATCATTCAAACCGATAAAACAATGTATCCATCGGTTGAAACACATTAAATGTCCTATATCTACCAACTTTAAATGAATGGAACTTGAATAACAAATATGATATATCATCAAATGTGCAAGTATTATAACAAGAGTGTGAGTGTCATCAATGGAAAGGTTTCATCATCAACCTTAGTTGAGGTTACTAGCGCATGACTAAGAACACCACAAGAAAATGAAGAACAACCATGGAAATAAAAGGAAAGCTTTATAAAAAGAAAGTGTCTAAGAACAAAAGCTACTGGAATACACTATAGAATACACGAAATTAAACCTAGCTACTGTTCTTTGAACTCTCTCAACAAGGAGGTATGGCTATGGCTTTTATAGAAGGAAATTAGGGCTAGAAACCCATGTAAAATGACTCCTCTAACCCCCTCTAGGGTTCCTCTCTTGTTAGAGACAACCAAGGTCATGCAACCAGCGTGTTCTGCTGCGAAAATCAGAGGGAGAACTACTTTTTGTCATGGAGAACTGACGCGCTTCTGCAAAAGTAAGTTCTGGGAAATTTCGATCGATCGACTTTTATTCGATCGATCGACTTCGGGCAAAATTCAATTGATCGACTTTTAAGTTCGATCGATCGAGTTCTTCAGAACTTCCGAATTTTTCAAGCAATTCCACATGAATTTTGTCATTCCTCACATATTAACCTACAAAACATAAAAACACAAAAACTAACCAAAGCATCAGAAAATAACAAGGCTAAAGGTCTAACTTATGTAAAATCAAGGGGTCCAAATACACAATATTTGGCACTCATCAAGATGCTAAGTTCTTGAGCTATTTTTGGAAGACTTTGTGGTGTAAGCTAGGTACTAAGCTATTTTTTTCCACTACTTGTCATCCACAAACTGATGGTCAAACTGAAGTAGTAAATAGGACTTTGTCTACTCTATCGAGGGCAATCATTAGAAAGAACATCAAAACATGGGAAGAATGTTTACCACATGTTGAGTTTGCATCTAATCACGAATGCATACAATGAAACAAAGATACAAAAAAGGTAAGAATTAAAACTTACAAGTTTGGACCAAAAATAATTTTTGGCAAAAAATTTCTTCTACTGAACTTCTCCAGGTAACGCCTCCTGTGTTGGTTTGACACGGAACTTGAATATGGATAAGAACATTGAATCTATGAATATCATGATAAGAGTATAGGTGTTATCATGGATGAAATTTCATCATCAACCTTAGTTAAGGATTTTAGCCTCTCAAGACTAAAAACAACAAAAACTCTTGAAATGATAGAAACGAAGAAGAAAGAAAAATGGAAAATTAATAGAAATGAGATTTTGGCATTCTCAACACATCTCTTCTCATTCCATTGTATTCTCTGTGTTTTCCTTTTTTTCTTTTAAGTTGTTATACTTTTTAGAATAATGGAATATTTTCTTGAGATATTGTGCATGAAATCCTATTGTCTATGTGTTGGGTTGATATTGATATATTTGTGCCATTTGGATTGCTATATTTGCTTTTGTATTTTTTTGGCAACCAATTGATAGCTGTCATAATACTACAATTGCTTTGGAACTAATAGAATCTAATCTTTCTTTGTGGTGGTATTTTTTAAAATATTTCTGTTTAAATTTTTTTAGGAACATGTCATCTAGCAGCTCCTAGCACAGTATCTGACAGATGGATCCTTTGAAAAATAGACTGTAGTTAAAGTCATATGCTCAAATTCCAAAGATCTCAGGGTTTAGATGAGATTATTCCCCCAACTCATGCAGAGCCTTCCGTAGCATCCTTCTTCAGATCTACACCAGTTAAAGGTTCAATGGTGAATCTTTCCATTCATCTTGTAGACTAGAAGATTTCAATCTGGGAATGATTAGTTTCAGGCTTTGCAAACCCATGGATTCTCGACTTCGATAGCTAGAAGCCGAAGTGGCTCACACTCAGATCAATGTGTGGAAAACTCTGTCACTTGAGGATTTTCTTTCCTCTGGTTATTTGAGCTACTATTGCGGCACTTTACTATTATCCTTGTTGTTTTGGATTTTAGTACTTTATATCTATGGTTTTAAATACGTTGTTTACCTTTTGTCCTTTTGAGACAAAAAAAAGGGGGAGTATTTTTAATTTTTTGAACGAGATTCTATTTTTAACCTCTCAAGTGATTTTTGTCCCAGAATGGCCAAATGGGGAGTTTGTTAGTTTTATCGGCTACATTATGTTGACAAAATCACTGCCATATTAGTGTATTACTAAAACAGGGACACCGTAATTATTCAAAGTCTTCAAAATATTTAGAGCATATTGTCTCAGCTATGGAAATGTCTTAATATGATAGGTATCAGTGTCACAAGCATCAAGAAGGCAATTACCGAATTCCAGGAAGATTCTGCTTAGTTTACAACTCAGCAAAAGTCGGATCCCTAGTTGCTATCCGGACATCCCAATGACCGTCCGGACGCTAGGGCAACACTGTCCGGATGCGGAGATTGAAGTTTAATGAAGAAACGCCTGAAGCACGTTATGGAAGCCTGTTGCTGCTTGCCGTCCAAACGCCCTCTGTCTAAGTCCGGACGCCTCCCAGAGAACTTTGAATCAGAATTGTATTAGGTCTTTTAAAGCCTATAAATAAAGGTCTCTAGGCTTGTATTATTTACTGAATTTGGTATTGAATTCCTTTGTACTAAGAGAGGGTGTTAATGATTGTCAAATATAATATATTTGGACCCCTTAATTTGCATTTATTAAACCTTTACCTTTGTTATTTTCTGATTTCTTAGTTAGTTTTGGTGTTTCAGTGTTTTGCAGGACTTTGAGATAAAATGCAGTATTTTCTGTGGAACTTGCAAAGAAACAGTAGAAGTCGTTAGAGCCATTCAAAGCACGGGTGTTAGGGCTGACGTGGCAACATCTTTTGAGAATCAATGATGGAGATCAAGGCACCGCTTCGAAGGATCTCGTTCAAGTACCAATTGGGCCGGTTACGAGAGGACGAGCAAAGAAGTTCAAGGATGTGCTCAACGGACTCATCCAAGAGTTATGGGCTCAAGCAAATTCGTGGAGGCCCATTGAGCATGATCCACGTGGGCAACAAAGAATTGTCACTTTGATTCAAGTTCTAGAAGGATCCGGTCAAGGCTAAGAATTGGCAAGAAAACAATCGCAGGAAATCTAAACCAAATTGATGAGGAATAAATTGATGGTGGACTGACATGGAAATATGTTGGACTACAAAGATAATTGATGGTGAATCGGCATGGAAATATGAATAGTACCATATTTAGAACTATTTCATGCCTTATTCAAGTTAGATATTTAAGTATATTTTGATTTGATATTTCTAAGTTTTCCATAATGGGTTTGTTGCCCAAATAATTGCTTGGACCGCAAGAGATTGCGTAGGGATAAAGAGTTTGCTAGTCTTTTGTAAAGCCTATTTAAGCATGTGGTTGTAAAGAAAAAGATAGACATTGATTATTCAATTAACTTGTGAGGTTTATTCTCTTTGGTTCTTTGAAGAACTACTCGAACTTATTGGGATTTCTCGTGGCGTTCATCTCGACTTATCAAACGGAGTTCCACCACCGTTTGTGGCGTCTTCCTTATACCGAGGTTCTTGTTTGTCATAAACAACAAGTCGAGGTCTTCCATTCGAATCTGTTCATAGAACGATCTTGGGTTCCCTTTCGTTGTTGCGTCTCGTTATTCTTGACGGGGTTCACATCATTTGGTATCAGAGCTCGGTTTCCAATGCTCTGGCGACTACTAACAAACCTATTAAAAATAGGGGTAGAGCATTTTTGAAAATAAGGCCTAAACTCTAGCGTTCTTTTCTCCTATTAGGGTTTAGAGGGGTAGATGTGCCATTTTGTAAAAGTTAGGTTTAACCTAATCTTCTGCTATAAATACCACATGCTAGGCACCACTTAGAGCACCAATTTCCTTTAGAGCACTTGTCTTTTCTTTTGCAAGTTGTTACTTCATTCAAATTTCTTTTAATTTAAAGTTATTTAATTTTTCGTTCTTCTTTCTTTTCGTCAATTTTTTATTGTTGTCTTTTTATTTATGACATGAAAGTGATTTTATCCAATAGAATGCAGCCAATTACAAACCAACAAACTCCCCCTTTGGCTATTATAGGACAAAAACACTTGATTGATTTAAAAATATCCTCCCGGTCCAAATAAAAAATAACTCCCCCCTTTTTGTCATAAAATGAAAAAGGGTAATTAGGGTAATAATATCCACAAAAAAACTGACATAGGGTCGATAGACAAGCATTAGATAGGCAAAAATTCTCCTACAAACATAATAATTAAAATAGCTTGCTCAACTCATGTAATGCGTGTGTGTGTGTGTGTGTGTGTGTGTGTGTGAAGGCTTTCGCAAAAAGGTTTTGAAGTTCAATGATATGACTTAAAGCAACTAGATTTTCTAAACAAGAGAGAAAATCAATGAAAAATCAGTCAAAAGTTAGACCTTATTATTTACTAGGGTCTACCAACCCTCATCTGATATACTCTCCCTAAGATGCAACACCTAATTTTTTACTTATAAAATTTTTACTTGCATCATGAAGGATAATATATAAAGCTAATTCAGCACAGAAGCAGTGAATATAAGCATATAACAAGAAATTTAGAGGAATAACTGCTTGTTTCTTTTTGATGCTGCAACTTAGAGAGAATAATTTTTAGGCTCTAGGTTCAACTAGCATATTGGTCAATTTGACTATCTTATCAAAAACATCTCTCTCATTAGAATTTCCAGAAGCAAGAAGTCAGAGAGGAAAAAAAAATGTACTTTAGGAGAGGCTTGGATAGCGCACAAATCATCACATGAGGAAAGCAACTATCAAGCATAAAAAGTGAGCAAAAAAACTTTGCATAAGTCAGACTTATGTTCTCAACCACATGTAAGTATAATTCATCAAAGCATAATGAACCAATAAAAAGGAATAAGAGACATGAGATAGCTGACAAACTTAGCCTCAACAGTAGAGAGAAAAATCGAGGCTTGTTTCCTACTCATCCAAGCTACAAGATTATTTCCCACATAAAAGCATCCTCCCGAGGTGCTCTTCCTAAAATCAGCATTTCCAGAGTATCCTGCTGGAGAGATTCAGCTGGAGAAGTCTTGATCACGTTAGCTGAAGAAATAGGCAGTTCAACCGAAATGAGCTGATTTTCCTCCCCCTTGCTTGGTGCCTCAACTTCATCATCAATTATAACATTGATAGATTCCATCACAGTCTCTGGTCTTTTTATTGAAAACCTTGTAAGCACGACTGCTTGTGAAATACCCTAAGAATATACCTTCATCACTTTTGGGATCAAATTTTCCAAGATTCTCCCTATCACGAAGAATATAGCATTTACTTCCAAAAGTTCTGAAGTACTTAACTATAGGCTTCTTACCCCGCCAAATCTCATAGGGAGCCTAGTTTGTTTCAAGCCTCAGGTAGACTCTGTTGGTAGTATTGACAGTTCTGCACCCCAAAAATGTTGAGCAAGATTTTTTGAGTGGATCATTACACGAGTCATCTCTTGAATCACCCCGTTCTTTCTTTCTACAACTCCATTCTGCTGTGGAGTAATAGGAGAAGAAAATTCCTGCTTGATTCCATACGAAAGGTAGAAGAATTTTTCAAACTTGGCATTCTCAAATTCTCTGCATGATCATTGCGGATCCTCATAATCTGGCAGTTTTGCTCAATTTGAATTTTCTTGAATAAATGTTAAGCTACCTCAAAAGCATCATATTTTTCCTGAAGAAGAATAGCCCGTGTATATCAAGAAAAATCACCTACTACCATGAGATCCCACCTAGACTAGAAGTTCTAGTGGGACCCATGAGATCCATATGCAGCAATTCTAAATTTCTAGAAGTTAGAATACCTGAGGTCTTCTTATGAGCTACTCTAGTTTGCTTCCCTAGCTGGCAAGGACCACAGACTCCTTTCCCAGTCTTCTCCATTTTAGGCAGATCTTTGACAATGTCTTTGCTAGCAATCTTCAGCATATCTGTGAAATTCAAAGCCCCATCCTTTGATGCCATAGTTCACTGTCATTTATGGTTGCCTTAGTACAGATAATTTGAGGATCTGAAGTGAGACCAGGAAGGCCATAGCAGTTGTCAGCAGTCTTGTCGGGGCCCCATAGGCCACTTGCCACTTGCCACTACTGTCAAAGATATTACATTCCTTTTTGGAGAATTGAACCACCAAATCATTGTCACGGAATTGGCTGATGCCGAGAAGATTTGCCTTGAGCCTTTCCATATACAAAGCTTCTTGATATGCTCCAAGTCCAAGATTGTCGATGATCCATTTTCCAATAACCTTGGATTGGCTTCCATCTACATAGGTGATTCTTCCTCCTCTTTGCCCATCTGAACTTCTTTCAGTTGAGTCTTATCACCTATCATGTGTTTAGAGCAGCCACTATCCAAATACCACAAACAAGTATCAAGAATTTTTAAGGCAGTATGAGCAGCTAGACACAGATTATCCTCCTTTTTAACCCAAACTTGTTTGGAAGTGTTCTTCTTATTATTAGCCAAGACAAATTTCTTTTCATTAGGAGTGAGGCTTCCTAACTTCTCACTAACAAGCTTCACTTGATCACTTAAATTCTTGACTTGGTTCTCAAAGCCTGGTTCACCTTCCCTAGGTACATGCGATCTATCCTAAGGTTTTTTAGAACGAATCTGGAAGCAATTAGGGCGGATATGACCACTAATGCCACAGTGATGACAAGTAGGGATAGAATTACAGTTTTTATGCCTAGCCCCTTTATCCCCATAAGTAAACTAAGTATGATTATGAGACATGGTAGGTTTAATAAACATAGTTCTATGAACAGACATAGCATGAGAAACAGAAGCAACTTTATCAATACTCTAGTCAGATTTAAAAAATTTGTCCAAACGTAATTTAGAATTCATTAGATCATCTTCTAAAGACTTAATTTTTCCAATAAACGTATCATTTTCAATTTCAAAATCTTTAAGTCTTTGTAAGTGATCAATGTTTATTTTTTAAAATCTTCAAATTGTTTAAACAATTCGACACACAACCTTTGGAGTCCATCTTTTTCCATCAAATCAACATTGCTAGACATGATAAACACAATAGAAGTCAAACAGAATAACACTCAAGAATTTAATCTTCTCAGAGTGTACCAAGCTCTGATACCACTTGAAAAATAGATGACTTATATTTTAACCGTGTGTCTGCACAATGTGTTAACACAATAACTCTAAAATATAACTATCTAAGCTCTATGGAATTCAATACCGAATTCATACAAACAACATGCTTAGGGGCCTCTATTTATAGGCTACAGGAATTCAAATTCGCGTCCGACTTGAATTTACCTAGGCAGCGTCCGGACGGACAACTGTGCAACTGGCTTTCCAAATTCGCACGATATTCTTTCTTGAATAGGGCCTTGTAACACCCCGTATTTTAAGATATTGAATTTAATATCTTAAAATTGGACTTATGTCCTAATAAACTAAATATGAATATTTATTCATAAATATTCATTAAGATATGTTGAAAGAGATTTAATGTTTATTGAAAAATATGTATAAGTGTATCGGCATGTTAAAACGGAACTTAAATTTTAGAATAACAAAAATAGGGTCAAACGAACTCCATTTTGGTCAATTCAAAAGCCAGAACGAGCAGTCTTGGAATCCTCTATCTACCTATAAAGTTTCATAGAAATCAGATTATGTGAACCCCGTTACGAATAACGAGACCCAACAACGAAAGGGAACCCAAGATCGTTCTATGAACACATTCGAATGGAAGACCTCGACCCGTTGTTTATGACAAACAAGAATCTCGGTATAAGGAAGATGCCACAAACGGTGGTGGAAACTCCGTTTGATAAGTTGAGGTGAACGCCACGGGAAATCCCGATAAGTTCGAGTAGTTCTTCAAAGAACCAAAGAGAATAAACCTCACAAGTTTTATGAATAATCAATGTCCATCTTTCTCTTTACAACCACATGCTTAAATAGGCTTTACAAAAGACTAGCAAGCTCTTTATCCCTACGCAATCTCTTGCGGTCCAAGCAATTATTTGGGGAACAAACCCATTACGGAAAACTTAGAAATATCAAATCAAAATATACTTAAATATCTAACTTGAATAAGGCATGAAATCGTTCTAAATATGGTACTCTTCATATTTTCATGCCAGTTCACCATCAATTTATCTTTGTGGTCCAACATATTTCCATGTCAGTTGACCATCAATTTATTCCGCATCAATTTGGTTTAGATTTCCTACAATTCTTTTCTTGCCAATTCTTAGCCTTGACCGGATCCTTCTAGAACTTGAATCAAGGTGACAATTCTTTGTTGCCCACGTGGATCATGCAATGGGCCTCCACGAATTTGCTTGAGCCCATAACTCTTGGATGAGTCTGTTGAGCACATTCTTGAACTTCTTTGCTCGTGCTCTCGTAACCAGCCCAATTGGTACTTGAACGAGATCCTTCGAAGCGGTGCCTTGATCTCCATCATTCCCCTCCTCTTGAAAAGGATTTGCCCTCAAATCATCACCTTGCTTGTATCGAATGACGTATGGAAACGTCTCTGTGAACTCCACCCATCGCGCATGCCTTTTGTTTAGCTTGTGTTGGCCCTTCAAGTGTTTCAAGGACTCATGATCGGTGTGAATCACGAACTCCTTAGGCCATAGATAGTGTTGGCCCAACTCCTTGTCATAAGTTGGGTAGTTTAAGGCTGCCTCGCTGAAGTAAGCGATTGGTCGTCCTTCTTGCATAAGAACGGCGCCTATACATTACCTACACTTGTGGGTTTCGGCCAATCTTGGATTGCTCGTACCTTCTCCTCATCAACCTGTATACCTTGTGCTAGTACAACAAATCCCAAAAATACAAGCTTATCGGTGTAAAAAGTGCACTTCTTTAAATTAGCAAACAACTTTTCTTTCCTTAGCACATCTAAAACGGATTTCAAATGTACTACATCATGATCGTCTATGTTCTTGCTATAAATGAGTACATCAAAATAGACAACAACAAATCTGCCTATAAATGCACGCAAAACATGGTTCATAAGTCTCATAAAGGTGCTCGGAGCATTAGTCAAACCAAAAGGCATAACTAACCATTCATACAAACCATATTTTGTTTTAAATTCCATTCGTCTCCTTCTTTTATCCTAATTTGATGATAACCAGTTTTTAAATCAATCTTAGAAAATATGCAAGAACCATGCAGCTCATCTAACATATCATCTAAGCGTGGGATAGGATGACGATACTTTACCGTTATGTTGTTGATGGCTCGGCAATCAACGCACATTCTCCACGTCCCATCCTTCTTAGGTACAAGTAAGATCGGAACCGCACATGGGCTCATGCTCTCCCTCACGTGCCCTTTCTCCAACAATTCACTTACCTGCCGTTGAAGCTCCTTTGTCTCCCCAGGATTGCTCCTATAAGCTGGTCGGTTTGGGATGGTTGCACCAGGAACAAAATCAATTTGATGTTCAATCCCTCGGATTGGAGGTAACCCATGTGGTATTTCCTCGGGGAAGACATCCTCGTACTCCTGTAAAAGAGAAACAATAGAACTAGGCAAAGCAAGGTCAAGTTCGTTAGTGTTTAAAAGTGCATAGAAATTCTTTTGTTTTCTCTCAATGGCCGAACTTTGATTTTCTTTTTCTCTCTCATTTTTCTCGGCCTCTCTTTGTTTTTCACTCTTTTTCTTTTGCTCACTCTCCTTTTTTAATCCTCGTATACTTCCTGCGATGTCAATGGTACAAGAGTGATTGATCGTTGATTAAGTACAAAAGAGTACTTGTTCGTAAAGCCATCATGCTTCACTTGCCTATTGAATTGCCATGGACGCCCTAGCAATAAGTGTCCCGCCTGCATCGGTACTACATCACACAACACTTCATCTTCGTATTTACCGATTCGAAATGCAACTAACACTTGCTTGTTCACCGTTATCTCACCACTATCATTTAGCCATTGCAACTTGTACGGTCTAGGGTACTTTATCATGGGCAATCCCAATTTCTCCACCATAATTGTGCTTGCAACATTAGTACAACTACCACCATCAATAATCATACTACATACCTTGTCGTTAACGTAGCACCTAGTGTGAAAGATGTTCTCCCGCTGTACTTCATCAACAACTCATTTTGCTTGCAAGCTCAATGCTCTCCTCGCCACCAATGTCAATGCGTCAGGGGCTAAATACTCCTCATCGGAATCATCCTCCAATGGCGGCATGTTGTCGGTGTCAGAATCTTCATTATCGGTCACAATTTCTCCATTGGCTTGCAACACCATGGCTTGCTTGTTTGGACATTGACTTGCTATGTGGCCTCTGCCTTGACATCTAAAACATTTAATGTCACGATTCCTAGAGGTTGAGGCTTCAGTTTTACCTTGAGGAACGTGGCTGGTGGTCGCGGACTTGGGCTCGGGTTTGGGCGTTTATGAGTTGTCCAGCGGCTTGGCATGACTCGATTTCCAAGAGGTAGAACTAGAGTTATGGCCTGCACGTGTCCCACTCCCTCTCTTGAGTTGTTGTTCCACTTTGATAGCCATATGCACCATATCTTCCAATTCCACATAATGCTGCATCTCTACCTTATCATGGATTTCCCGGTTTAAGCCAAGTAAAAATCTAGCCATTGTAGCCTCCCGATCCTCCTCTACATTAGCACGGATCATAGCAATCTCTATCTCCTTATAGTAGTCCTCTACGCTTTGACTCCCTTGTCTAAGACCTTGTAGCCTTTTGTACAACCCTCGATAGTAGTACCTTGGAACGAACCGCTTTCTCATCACTACTTTCATCTCCTCCCATGTGTCTATTGGGCGTTCTCTATTCCGCCTCCTGTTTATCACAAGTTGATCCCACCAAGTAATAGCATATTCAGAAAATTCAATCACGGCTAATTTTACCTTCTTTGTCTCGGAGTAGTTGTGGCATGAACACGAACTCCATCTTCTTCTCCCACTCAAGATATGCCTCAGGATCAGATCTACCTTGAAATGACGGAATCTTCATCTTAATACCACCCAAGTTGTAATCTTCACGATTCCTAGCTTCTCTAAATCTTCCTCCAGGTCTCCTATTGTTAACAATGGAACCCGATCTTCTTCTTCATCAAAACCAGACCCATAACGCTCTTCATCCTCCTCCCTCGGTGGAACTCTTTCCCTTCTACGAAAATTACGACCATTTTGTGGTTACTCCTCACGTCTATTCTCCATCTGATCTATCTGTTCGTGAACCTGCTCCATCTCCATCTTCATCACACGCCTCATCTCACTCATCATGGCCTCCATAACACTTTCTGATCAGCCAATTTTGTATCACCTTTGGCAATGCTCTTACCTAATGTAAGAATTGCTGCAAAACAAGGTTAGAAAGAAAAAAGAACCTCACGAATCATTCCCTTACGTGTTTACACTCAAGAAGGTGGATCACTCTCCACTCGTGTTTCACTCAAAAGAATATGGCTTTTACCCTCTGATGTTCTCACCACTCTTGCCTTTTTCCACTCGATAATTCTCTCTTAGTTCTTTTGAAACTAAGCAAACAACTCAAAATTTCCTGCAACAATTGACCCAGAACTACTCAAGGAATTTCATATTTGAACACAAGGAATATGGAAATTTTCAGATTAGAAATAGAAGGAATATGACAGTTTGGAATTTTGGAAGCACAGAATAGTGAAATTTTTTTTTTCTTTGTTCGGATTTTTTTTTTGTTCGGAACTTTTTTTTTGTTTTAGTCACAAGCAGCAATAATAATTGTAATTGCCAAAAACAATTGATCAGATTTCAACAAAGACATGGAACTATACAAAGGACAATTGAAAGCGACGTGTAAATCAAATCTGGAAATTGTAGATATGGAAAGAAAAATCGAAATCTTGAAATTATTGATCAGATTTCAACAAGGACATGGAAATAGACAAAAGGACAATTGATAACGACATGTAATTCAAAGATGGAAGTTGCAGATATGGAAAGAAAATCCAAATCTTGAAATTATTGATCTGAAAATTAAAGCAAAGATTCGCGAAAATCACAAATCTGAATTTTGACAAGATTTTTTTTTATTTTTTTTATTTTTTATTTTTTTTTTTATGATCAGCAACTAGCTTTTAAGAATAATGAAATAAAATTTCGAAATAGTGATGTGAAGGGATATGCAAACCTGAACTAGAAACCGAGCTCTGATACCAAATGATGTGAACCCCGTTAAGAATAACGAGACCCAACAACGAAAGGGAACCCAAGATCGTTCTATGAACAGATTCGAATGTAAGACCTCGACCCGTTGTTTATGACAAACAAGAACCTCGGTATAAGGAAGACGCCACAAACGGTGGTGGAAACTTCGTTTGATAAGTCGAGGTGAACGCCACGGGAAATCCCGATAAGTTCGAGTAGTTCTTCAAAGAACCAAAGAGAATAAACCTCACAAGTTTTATGAATAATCAATGTCCATCTTTCTCTTTACAACCACATGCTTAAATAGGCTTTACAAAAGACTAGCAAGCTCTTTATCCCTACGCAATCTCTTGCGGTCCAAACAATTATTTTGGCAACAAACCCATTATGGAAAACTTAGAAATATCAAATCAAAATATACTTAAATATCTAACTTGAATAAGGCATGAAATCGTTCTAAATATGGTACTCTTCATATTTCCATGCCGGTCCACCATCAATTATCTTTGTGGTCCAACATATTTCCATGTCAGTCCACCATCAATTTGGATTAGATTTCCTGCGATTCTATTGAACCTACTGCCCGTGAACCTACTGCCACTGGATTGGACAGCATGCATGTGTGGCAGCCCAAGATTCTGCCACATCACCACCTCGTCACCCTATTGATTTTCTGATGCTTTCTTGAATTGACAAGTGTCCATTCTTGTCTTGTATGGTAGTTTAATAGTTACCATAAGGTCAAGTGGATATTTAAGGATAAAATTACCTAACTATAGGATAAGGTTTGTAAGATAAGAGATATTATAAGTGAAACGATTATTATTCTTTTGAGATAAGGTGAGTCACACTAGTTATGATTGCTAAGATTCCTTGAGATAAGATATCATCAAAGCTAGGTGATGAATCACACTTTCTCTTCACGTGTAAACTCCTTATTTCTCTTCTCTTTGATTCTTTTCTAACAAATCGTCATTGCTTGATGACTCATAGCAACACCTCACCTACCCATGTGCAAACTCCCAACCATTAGATGAAAATTGAAGATAGAAGATATTTGAAAGATGATGATTGTTTTGATGACTCATAAACTTGTTCTCCAAGTTGATTCCTAAGCCATTAGATGAGTTTATGGTGGAAAGATCATGGCCATTCATTCTTTTATAAAAGGATGGCTTCTCTCACAAATCACACATTCTTCTTCTCTTGGAGAAATTCTCTCAAATCTCTCTCTTGGTTCTCTCTTTCTCTCTTAGTATTCTTCTGTTCTTAGAACAGAAATTAGAGTATGGAAGCTCTAATCTTCCCTCAAATCAGCAGCACCCTTCTCCTTTTCTTTGTTGTGCATGATTGGAATAAAAAATGAAAGAAATCGAAGAAGAAGGATTGCATCTTCTTCTCCCTTGGACGGCAACTTTTGGTAAGTCTCTACCTTCTCTTCTCATGCTTTAGAAAATTGTAGAACGGATTAAGAAACAAAAACAATAACATGTTTTAGGATTACGTATGTTACAAAATATCTCAAAAAAAAAAATATCGCAAAAGATAATTTTAAGATATTCTACAAAATATCCCAGAAGATATTTTGAGATATTTTACAAAATATCATAAAAAAATATTTTAGATATTTCGGATAAGATTCTTATTCTTTAATGTTGTAAGTTATGTTTTAAAATAAGGTTTTCAAAGTAGAGTTTAATCCCCTATTGTTTGGTTGAGTATTTGAAGTCTAATTGACCAAATATTGTGGTGGTTGGTCGAATGGACTGTGATGTGGGGATATTGTGGATTTCCTTATTTAGGGCTGTGTAGTGTTAACTATGTCTTGATTATGTGATGTTAAATTGGTATTTTTAAAAGGGTATTTTGGTAGTTTAATAATGTATGCAATTATAATGTGTCCACATGAAATATATGGCATTATGATTGAAGGATTTATATGCTGTTACTATATCGAAACAATAATAGGATTAAGAAATCAGAAATGAGTATAGGGTTAAAATCTATCTGATGGGTCCCATGGTAGGCTAAATCTTAAAGATCCCTTGCAAGTTCCAGATGGGCCAATCACAAGATCAAGAGCGAAGAAGATCAAGGAAGCAATGCAAGGATTGGTGCAATCCACTTGGGCCGAGTTTGCAAATTTATCAAGAAAGACCCCCAACATTCAAGATGGGCTTGAAAGAAGAAGAACCAACTTTAATCCATGTGATACAAGCGACAGATGGGGGCAGTATAGCCTAGCGCTTTAGTGCAAACTCTTTATTTCACTAAGTATAGGCGTGTGATATGAACTCCACCAACAATTGTGATGAAACCCGATAACAACGATGGTTTGAAACACCAAGATCGTGTTGACAAGATTTGTTGAGCCTTGACCCGTCACCTAACTAGATGAGAAACCAAAACTATGAAGGATTGAAATGCCACACCAAGAAACCTAAGAATCTCTCAAGAATCAAGGAGATAAGCTTGGTTGTTTGAACGCCACAAGATTAACTTGATAAGTTCAAACAGTTCTTTCAAGAACGAAGAGGAACACAAAACCTCACAATAATATTAATTTTCTGAAAACAAACTCTGCCTAACAAAATTCGTAATGCCCATCTAAGTCTTGTAATTGGGCCACTAGGAAGTGACAAAGGGTCTTGTGCAACTTCAGCTCCATTCCCACGTGTATGATCAGCATGTCCAGCTCCTTAGTTTGCATCATTTCCCCCCTCTTGAAAAGGATTTGTCCTCAAATCATCACCTACATCAAAAAGAGACAAATCAGCAACATTAAAGCTTGTAGGCATTATCATTGATGCGTTCCACCACTTGGAATGGTCTGTCACCCCTAGGCAGGAGTTTTGAACGCCGTTTCTCCAGAAAACGGTCCTTCCTTAAGTGTAACCAAACCCAATCTCCTCGTTCAAATACTACCTTCTTGCGTCCCTTGTTGGCTTGCTGGACATATTGTTGAGTCCTCCTTTCAATGTTTAGTCGTGCCTTTTCATGAATCATCTTTACAAATTCTGCCTTCTTTTTGCCATCTAAGTTCACACGTTCACTCAAAGGTGACAATGGGTTAAAGCCATAAACAATTTCAAATGGTGAAAATTTAGTTGCAGAATGTATACTTCTATTGTGAGCAAATTCAACATGTGGCAAACAATCTTCCCATGTTTTCAAGTTCTTTTTAATGATAGCACGTAACAAAGAAGACAAAGTTCTATTTACTACTTCAGTTTGACCATCCATTTGTGGATGACAAGTAATAGAAAACAACAACTTGGTTCCCAACTTTCCCCACAAAGTCTTCCAAAAGTAACTCAAAAACTTTGCATCCCTATCAGAAACAATGGTCCTAGGCATGCCATGTAACCTAACAATTTCTTTGAAGCACAAATCAGCTATATGTATTGCATCATCGGTTTTATGACATGCAATGAAGTGTGCCATCTTGGAAAATCAATCTACCACCACAAAAACTGAATCTGTCCCCCTCTTCGTCCTAGGTAAACCTAAAACAAAATCCATAGAAATATATCAGTCCAAGGTTCACTAGGTATTGGCAAAGGGGTGTACAAACCATGGGGTTTCAACTTAGACTTAACATGTTTACACGTGATACACTTCTCACAGATTCTTTCCACATCACGTTTCATATGAGGCTAAAAAAAATGATCATGCAAAATTCCTAAAGTCTTAGCTACACCAAAATGGTCCATCAAACCACCACCATGAGCTTCTCTCACAAGCAATTCAAGCAAAGAACACAGGCACACACAGTTTATTTTCCCGAAACAAAAATCCATCACGCCTATAAAACTTACCAAACACTACTTTTTCACATGCATTGAACACATCACCAAAAATCAGAATCTCGTGCATACAAATCCTTAATGTATTCAAAGCCAAGCAATTTTGTATCTGAAATGGAAAGTAAAGCATACCTTCAGGACAATGCATCAACCACCACATTTTCCTTACCTTGCTTGTATCTGATCACATAAGGAAATGTTTCAATGAATTCCACCCACTTGGCATGGCGTTTGTTCAACCTTTGCTGTCCTTTCAAATACTTCAAAGATTCATGATCTGTGTGAATCATAAATTCCTTTGGCCACAGATAGTGCTGCCAATTTTCCAAAGCCCTTACCAAGGAATACATCTCCTTATCATAAGTAGGGCAATTTAGGGCTGCCCCACCCAACTTTTCACTGAAATAAGCAACTTGACGGCCTTCTTGCATCAAAACAGCTCCAATACCTATTCCTGAAGCATCACACTCAATTCCAAAAGTTTTGGCAAAGTTAGGTAAAACAAGCAAAGGTGCATTAGTTAACTTTTCTTTGATCAGATTAAATGCCTTTTTTTGTTCTTTCCCCCACTTAAACGACACATTTTTCTTGATGACCTCAGTAAGAGGCCCGGCTAAGCTACTAAAATCACGCACAAACCTTCTATAGAAGCTAGCTAAGCCGTGGAAACTCCTCACTTGGCTGATTGTTGTAGATGTTGGCCACTCTTGGATTGCCTTCACCTTTTCCTCGTCCACCTCAATTCCTCTCTTACTAACAACAAAACCAAGAAACACAAGCTTATCCGAGCAAAAGGTGCACTTCTTGAGGTTAGCAAACAACTTTTCTTTCCTTAGAATTTCCAAAACAGATTTCAAATGCATTACATGTTCTTCCAAGTTTTTGCACCGGAACCGCACAAGGACTCATGCTTTCACGCACATACCCCTTCTCCAATAATTCCCCTACTTGCCTCTGAAGTTCCTTGGTCTCCTCGGGATTGCTCCTATAAGCTGGTCGGTTTGGAATTGATGCACCAGGTATGAAATCATTTGATGTTAAATCCCTCGAATTGGAGGTAAGCCATAAGGTACCTCTTCGGGAAAGACATCTTCAAACTTCTGCAAAAGAGAAACAATATCACTTGGCAAAGCACCGACGAGATCATTAGTACTTAAAAGAGCCTCCTTGTAGATGAGTACAATAAGGGGCTGGTGTGAAAATAATGCTCTCTTGATCTCACTTTTTTTTGCAATGTAAGTGAATTTTTCCTCTCTTGCTCTCACTATGGCCGAAATCCTCTTTCTTTCTTTTTCACTCTGATCAATGTTTTTCTCTTCTTTTTTTTTTTCAATTTCGGCCTTCCTTTCTTTTTCTTTCTTTTTTTCATTTGATCTTTGTAACTTTAGTTGGTCCTCCATGACCTGTTTTGGAGTTAATAGCACAAGAGTAATAGGTTGCCTTTTAAGAGTGAAAGAATACCTATTTGTGAATCCATCATGCGTAACCCTCCGATCATACTGCCATGGTCTTCCCCAACAATAAATGGCATGCATGCATAGGAACCACATCACAAAGCACCTCATCCTCATATTTGCCAATGGATAATGCCACCAGTATCCTTGGTGCGACCTAGGGTCTAGCTCTTCCACATCTACGGTTTGTTGTACTCCAATGCCCTACGCCCCAGCAAGTGCTCGACAAATTGCCCCAGCTAAATTGCAGCATGCATACCACTCGGGCTTCCACCTTTTTCTCCTCCAATACCGGCAACACCTTCACTAGTGGTGAGTGACGACTCCAGGTGCTCAATCTTGAGACCCACTTCATGATCAAGGAAGAATTCAAACACCTTGAAGCTACAAGGTGGGCTGTCCAGGAATTCATGTGGCGAGGCTTGACTTCATTGTTCCACCCGGCCACTGAAATGGCTTACTGATGTGCAGATTTTAATACTCACAAGCGCACGAATAGTATGTAGCAAAGTGTGAGACCGTATCCACAAGGAAGTGTGTGCAAGCAAAAACCAATTCCTATTTAGATGAACCTTATTTTACCATAGTTCCGCGTTTTGGATTAATTTTTTATTTATTTTTTTAAAAAAAAAGTAAAGATGAATAAATAAACAAAGAAAAAAGTACTAAGGTTTTGGAATCCACCAAACCAAATCAAACACTACATTCCTGCACTCTATTCATAATCCAATTCAAATGTGTTTGTTATTCAAGTTCTTTAATAAATAGTGAAATCATTTGATGAATTCAACTTAAAGATAAATCACAACGATTACCTTTTGAGATCAAATCATCCATTGTATCTGTTTGTCAAACAAATCATAATTGATATCCATTCTCAAAGAAATCAATTGATGTATCCATCGGTTGAAACACATCAAATATCCACTGAACAATAATAAATTTTTCAATCTATCAATAAGCTGAAATAGAACTTGAATATAATCTTATAAATATCGAATTTACAAATATCATCAAAAGAATGTAAGTGTTATCAATGATGAGATTTCATCCTCAACCTCTCATGATTAAAAAACCCAAACACACTTGTAATGAAAACATAAAAAATAAAAGAAACTAAAGTAGAATAGAGAAGATAGAAAGAAAGAATTAATCTAAATTACCAAAAAAAAAAAAAAAGAAGCTAAAAACATGCTCTGGAAAAAAAAAAATGTGAATCCCTTTTGTGGTGCCTATCATGGGGTTTTTTATAGCAGAACAATAGGTTAAACACCGTATTTTCAAAATGGTGCCACTACCCCTCAAAACCCTAATAACAGAAAAAAAAAAATAATAATAATAAAAAATGTTAGGATTTGGAGTGTCTTCAGCTGATAGGAGAAAGGAAATGGTGTCTTTTTTGGTTCCCACTATAAAACTCGTGTCTGCCACATCTGTAAGTTGCGCTTGATCCCAACTGCGCTCGATTGCACACTAGGTGTGCTTGATCGTACTCGAGATTTCTTTAGACCTTCCAACTATGCAATTTCACTTAAAACCCGTCATTTTCTCTCAATGACCTATAACTCACTAAAATACCAAAACTAACCGAAAACATCAGAAAATAACAAAGTTAAAGGTTTGATAAATGCAAATTAAGGGGGTAATATACAATATTTGGCGCTCATCATTTACCCCCAAACTTACATTTTGCTAGTCCCTTAGCAAACAAAATGAAAAAACAAAATCAAAGCATGAAACATAAGTCCACCGTCGTGGGAGAAATGATTGCATTTAGCGTATGCAACAAGCCTTTTAAACCACTAGGCATCCCTAGAGGACGAGTGAAGTCTCGTGAGGGTTTAACAGCAAGGATACCCACACAAACACATGGTTCATACATCATGAGCAAGTTTAAGAAGGTGAACATCACAATCACAACATCAGGATATCAAAAATCATTCAACTTATAGCTGAAAAATTGAGACAACAATGCTCCTATCCTTTAACATCTTTCATTCCTTTGTTTCTTCTTTAGCCGTCCACATCATTTATCTCTTCTTAGCTGAATTTCCTTTACCCTATCTGTTCAATCTTTGTTTGTCTTGTTGATGTCTAAACTATTGGTCTGGTCTCACATCTCTTAGTTATTTCGAAATCTTATTTCATTATTCTCAAAAGCTAGTTGCTGATCATCAAAAAAAAAAAAAAAAAAAAAAAAAAAAGAAAAGAAAAGAGAGAGAGAAGTCTCAAAGAAGAAGACAGAAAGGAGTCCGAAAAATAAAAAAATAAAAAATAAAAAATAAAAAAAAATCACTATTCTGTGCTTCCAAAATTCCAAATTGCCATATTCCTTCTAATTCTAATCTGAAAATTTCCATATTCCTTGTGTTCAAATCTGAGATTCCTTGATTAGTTCTAAGTAAATTGTTGCTAGAAATTTTGAGTTGTTTGTATAGTTTCAAAAGAACTGAAAGAGAATTATCGAGTGGAAAAAGGCAAGAGTGGTGAGAACAGCAGCGTAACGGTGTCTTAAAAATATTTTCGTTTTCTCAACAAATATATTTATAGATGCGTACTTTAGGTTTCTAGAAAAATGGCTAAAACTGCACCCTTGCTGTAGCACACGAAACAGGGAATTTTTCCATTTTCCTTTTAAAAGAGATGCAACCTTGCTGTAGCACATGAGTCATTGAAACACTTGAAGGGCCAACACAAGCTAAACAAAAGGCATGCGCGATGGGTGGAGTTCATAGAGACGTTTCCATACGTCATACAAGCAAAGGTAAGGAGAATGTAGTCGCCGATGCACTTTCTCGCAGGTATGCCTTACTCTCCACACTTGATGTAAAATTGCTTGGTTTTGAACACATTGAAGAATTATATGCTGAAGACCACGAATTTTGTGAGGAATATCGAGCTTGTGAGAAAATCGCCTCTGTTAAGTTTTTTAGGCTTGATGGATTCCTATTTCGAGAAAATAAGCTATGCGTGCCTAAAACTTATCAAACGCCACTTTTTCACATGCATTGAACACATCACCAAAATTAGAATCTTGTGCATACAAATCCTTAATATATTCAAAGCCAAGCAATTTTGTATCTAAAATGGAAAGTAAAGCATACCTTCGGGACAATGCATCAGCCACCACATTTTCCTTACCTTGCTTGTATCTAATCACATAAGGAAATGTTTCAATGAATTCCACCCACTTGGCATGGCGTTTGTTCAACCTTTGCTGTCCTTTCAAATGCTTCAAAGATTCATGATCTGTGTGAATCACAAATTCCTTTGGCCATAGATAGTGCTGCCAATTTTCCAAAGCCCTTACCAAGGCATACATTTTCTTATCATAAGTGGGGTAATTTAGGGCTGCCCCACTCAACTTTTCACTGAAATAAGCAACTGGATGACCACCTTGCATCAAAACAGCTCCAATACCTATTCCTGAAGCATCACACTCAATTTCAAAAGTTTTAGCAAAGTTAGGTAAAACAAGCAAAGGTGCATTAGTTAACTTTTCTTTAATCAGATTAAATGCATTTTCTTGTTCTTTTCCCCACTTAAACGGCACATTTTTCTTGATGACTTCAGTAAGAGGGGCGGCTAAGCTACTAAAATCACGCACAAACCGTCTATAGAAGCTAGCTAAGCCGTGGAAACTCCTCACTTGGCTGATTGTTGTAGGCGTTGGCCACTCTTGGATTGCCTTCACCTTTTCCTCGTCCACCCCAATTCCTCTCTTACTAACAACAAAACCAAGAAACACAAGCTTATCCGTGCAAAAGGTACACTTCTTGAGGTTAGCAAACAACTTTTCTTTCCTTAGAATTTCCAAAACAGATTTTAAATGCATCATATGTTCTTCCAAGTTTTTGCTATAAATTAGGATATCATCAAAATACACAACTACAAATCTGCCAATAAATGGACGCAAAACATGGTTCATCAAACGCATAAATGTGCTCGGCGCATTAGTTAAGCCGAAAGGCATCACTAACCATTCATACAAACCATATTTAGTTTTAAAAGCAGTTTTCCATTCATCACCTTCCTTCATCCTAATTTGATGATATCCACTCTTAAGGATTGCCTTTTAAGTGTGAAAGAATACCTATTTGTGAATCCATCATGCGTAACCCTCCGATCATACTGCCATGGTCTTCCCAACAATAAATGGCATGCATGCATAGGAACCACATCACAAAGCACCTCATCCTCATATTTGCCAATGGATAATGCCACCAACACTTGCCTTGTCACCTTGATTTCGCCACATTCATTCAGCCACTGAAGCCGGTAAGGGTGAGGATGTTTCAAGGTGGTTAAGGCCAATTTCTGCACCAAATAAGGGCTGGCTACGTTTGTGCAACTCCCACCATCGATAATGACGCTGCAAACTTTGTTATTTACAAAGCACCGAGTATGAAACAAGTTTTCGCTTTGGTTACTTTCTTCCTCCTTAACTTGCACATTGAGAGCTCGCCTTGCTACCAATAAATCTCCAACCACAGCATTTTGCTCATCATCGGCATCCTCCAAAGGTGGCATGTCATCATCATCTACTTCTTCCTCATTCTCCGACTCAAGCTCTCCTTGGCCGTTTATCACCATCACCCTTTTGTTTACACACTGGCTGGCTATGTGTCCCTGCCCCTGACATTTAAAACACTTAATATCACGTGTTTTACAAATAGAAGCCTCGGTGTTACCTGAAGTAGTGGTGGTTGTTGGTTTGGCATTCTTAGAGGGTTCAAATTTTTGCTTATTTTGAAGCTGTTCGTCCCTTTTTGGAGCTGTCTTCCATGGGCTGGTGGTAGCCATAGGTTGTCCCCTCCTAGCCAATCCCTTCCGTTTGAATTGTTCCTCCACTTTTATGGCTTGATGCACCATATCCGTTAACTCAACATAGTGCTGCAACTCGACTATATCTGCAATCTCACGATTTAAACCGTGCAAAAACCTAGCCATGGTGGCTTCTCGGTCCTCTTCTACATTAGCCCGGATCATAGCTACCTCCATCTCCTTGTAATACTCATCCACACTCTTGGAACCTTGAGTTAACCTCGGCAACTTTTGATACAATCCCCTATAATAATGGTTGGGTACAAAACGCCTCCTCATAAGCATTTTCATCTCCTCCCAAGTGTCCACGGGTGGCTCTCTATTTCTCCTCCTATTAATCAGTAATTGATCCCACCAAACAATGGCATAATAATCTGTGAATTCAATTGCAGCCAACTTAACCTTCTTTATCTCCGAGTAGTTGTGACAATCAAACACCATCTCCATTTTAGTTTCCCACTCCAAATAAGCTTCAGGATCATTCTTAACTTGAAAAGACGGGATTTTAATCTTTATGTTTCCTAAATCATTATCCCTCCTAGGCCTACCCATCCTAGCTTCTCTATTCCCATACCCACGCTCAAACCTGCCTCGGTTCAAATGTGGCTCATCAAATTCCTCCAACTCCGCCTCTTCCTCAACATTCCGCCACGGAACACGCCCACCTTGTTGCCTATTGGGATTGTCTTGTTGCTGTCCCCTAGGAGTTTCTGCTTCTACCCTGTCCAACCTCTCGTGAATAGGTTCTAATTCAGCCCTCAACATACGCCTCATCTCCCCTAACAACGCTTGCATTTGGAGGTTCGAAGCTGCGGGTTGTCGAAATTCTTCGGTTCTGTCTTCTTCTTGATTATTGGACATGTTTAGAATCTGCAAAACAAGGTTAGAATCCTCACAAGCACTCCCCTCACGTGTTTCACTCAAGAATTAATACACTTACACTCGTGTTTTCACTCTAAACGGCTTTTACCCTCTTTTGGTCTCACACTCTCTAGCCTTTTTCCACTCTTTTGTGTCTTCTTAGTTCTTAATCGAACTTCAAGAAACTAATTCAAAATAATCCAACAGCAATTGAGAAATAACCAAAACTCATCAAAAAGGTCAAGAACTTGAATAATGTGAGAAACAAGATAGAAAGTAAGAAATTTTCTTACTCAGAAAGGTCAAGAACTTGAATAAGGTGAGAAACAAGATTGAAAGGAAGAAATTTTCTTACTGGAATCGAGTACTTTTTCTTTTCTTTTCTTTTTTCGTTTTTTTTTTTTTTTTTTTTTTTTGTTCTTTTTTTTTTTTTTTTTTTTCACAGCAGGGAACAGGAAATTAAAAAAAAAACAATAATAAAAGATAGTCAAACTTGCCTTAGAGAACCAAGGCTCTAATACCAAAATGATATGAACTCCACCAACAAATGTGATGAAACCCGATAGCAATGTTGGTTTGAAACCCCAAGATCGTGTAGACAAGAATTGTCGAGGCTTGACCCGTCACCTAACTAGATGAGAAACCAAGACTACGAAGGATTGAAACGCCACACCAAGAATCTGAATCTCTTCAAGAATCAAGGTGATAAGTTTGGTTGTTTGAACGCCACAAGATTAACTTGATAAGCTCAAGAAGTTCTTTTAGGAACAAAGAGGAACACAAGACCTCACAATAATAATTTTCTGAAAACAAAAATCTATATCTTACAAAATTCGTAATGCCCATCTATATACTTGGAACAACCCTCCAAGAATAGGAAAAGTCTTAACTATAGCTTTAAAAGCAACACAAGTGCCAACATAAACAAGTCCCCACATTTTTAGGTCTCTTTGGACTTCTAGAGGCAGCCAAAATAACTAAATGACTAAATTCATAACCAGCCAAGACCAAGTTCATTCCCCTATTTAATATCCTTGAAACTCAACAAGTTCACACCCTTTAATGGTCAAACCATGCTGGTCACGTTTTTGCATGCTAATTATCCTCTTCAATTGCTTTGATGACATGGAATAAGCCTAGATTATTATTTGAGCCCATCTTAGTCTTTTTAGAATCAGCCCAATTCTCTTGGATTAGCCCATTTAGTGCTTCCTCGAAACGTTTGGCTCTAAGTCTTGTAATTGGGCCACTAGGAAGTGACAAAGGGTCTTGCGTAACTTCAGCTCCATTCCCATGTGTATGATCAGCATGTCCAGCTCCTTGGTTTCCATCACTTGGATTGATATTTCAATGGATTTTGTGTTAGGATTGCCTAGGACTAAACGTGGAAGAGATTCAATTTTTGTGGACGTGGATAGATTTTCTAAAATGACACATTTTATTCCATGTCACAAAACGGATGACGCTTCGTATGTTGCTGATTTGTTCTTTACAGAGATTGTGAGATTACATGGCATGCCTATGGCAATTGTTTCGGATAGAGATGCTAAGTTCTTGAGCTATTTTTGGAAGACTTTGTGGTGTAAGCTAGGTACTAAGCTATTGTTTTCCACTACTTGTCATCCACAAACTAATGGTCAAAGTGAAGTAGTAAATAGGACTTTGTCTACTCTATTGAGGGTAATCATTAGAAAGAACATCAAAACATGGGAAGAATGTTTACCACATGTTGAGTTTGCATATATAATAGAGCTGTTCATTCTGCTACCAAATTTTCGCCATTTGAAATTGTGTATGAGTTTAATCCTTTAACTCCATTGGATTTATCTCCTTTACCTTGGACGGAGCACGTTAATTTAGATGGCAAAAAGAAAGCTGACTTTGTGAAGCAGATTCATGAGAAAGCAAGACTCAACATTGAGCAAAGAACGGAACAATATGCCACACAAGCCAACAAGGGACGTCGCAAGCTGGTTTTTGAATCCGGAGATTGGGTTTGGCTGCATATGAGAAAAGAAAGATTCCCGGCGAAAAGACGTTCCAAATTGCTCCCAAGAGAGATGGTCCTTTCCAAGTCCTCGAGCGTATCAATGACAACGCTTACAAGCTAGGTTTACCTGGTGAGTACAATGTAAGTGCCACTTTTAATGTTACTGATTTGAGTCCTTTTGATGTAGGTGATGATTTGAGGGCAAATCCTCTTCAAGAGAAGGGGAAGGATGGAGATCAAGGCACCGCTTCGAAGGATCTCGTTCAAGTACCAATTGGGCCGGTTGCGAAAGCACAAGCAAAGAAGTTCAAGGATGTACTCAACGGACTCATTCAAGAGTTATGGGGCTCAAGCAAATTCGTGGAGGCCCAATGAGCATGATCCACGTGGGCAACAAAGAATCGTCACCTTGATTCAAGTTATAGAAGGATCCGGTCAAGGCTAAGAATTGACAAGAAATATTTTGGGTCTATTCTAGAAGGATCGGATTGCATGGCTATTCTAGGCGCCACTTTCTTTCCTTTTATGTTGTCTTTTGTTTCCTTCTATATGACTCTAGGCGTCCAGCTCTTCTTTCCTATTTTTGCGTCTTTTTTTTTAGGCAAGTAGGGATTTATTTTAGCTTTGATTAGGAGGGTGGGCGTCCAGCCTTTATTGCCTTATATGTCTTTGTGTTTTAGGAAGGTAAGGATTTCTTTCCTTACCCATTTTCGGCTTTAATTAGGTTTTTTATGTTAGGTTTTTTTCCTTGTAATGTTCAGCCCTTTAAATAGGTGCATAAGCAATGGTAAAGGAGACATTGATTATTCATAAAATTTGTGAGGTTTATTCTTTTTGGTTCTTTGAAGAACTACGCGAACTTATCAGGATTTCCCGTGGCGTTCATCTCGACTTATCAAACGGAGTTTCCACCACCGTTTGTGGCGTCTTCCTTATACCGAGGTTCTTGTTTGTCATAAACAACGGGTCGAGGTCTTCCATTCGAATCTGTCCATAGAACGATCTTGGGTTCCCTTTCATTGTTGTGATGTGAACCCCGTCAAGAATAACGAGACCCAACAACAAAAGGCCTCCACGAATTTGCTTGTGCCCATAACTCTTGGATGAGTCCGTTGAGCACATCCTTGAACTTCTTTGCTCGTGCTCTCGTAACCGGCCCAATTGGTACTTGAACGAGATCCTTTGAAGCGGTGCCTTGATCTCCATCATGTTGAGTCTCGTTATTCTTGACGGGGTTCTCATCACTATGTGTCCCCGCCCCTGACATTTAAAACACTTAATATCACGTGTTTTAGAAGTAGAAGCCTCGGTGTTACCTGAAGTAGTGGCGGTCGTTGGTTTGGCATTCTTAGAGGGTTCAAATTTTGGCTTATTTTGAAGCTGCTTGTCCCTTTTTGGAGCTGTCTTCCACGGGCTGGTGGTAGCCATAGGTTGTCCCCTCCTGGCCAATCCCTTTCGTTTGAATTGTTCCTCCACCTTTATGGCTTGATGCACCATATCCGTTAACTCAACATAGTGCTGCAACTCGACTATATCTGCAATCTCACGATTTAAACCGTACAAAAACCTAGCCATGGTGGCTTCCCTATCCACTTCTACATTAGCCCGGATCATAGCTACCTCCATCTCCTAGTAATACTCATCCACACTCTTGGAACCTTGAATTAACCTATGCAACTTTTGATATAATCCCCTATAATAGTGGCTGGGTACAAAACGCCTCGTCATAAGCATTTTCATCTCCTCCCAAGTGTCTACGGGTGGGTCCCTATTTCTCTTCCTATTAATCAGTAATTGATCCCACCAAACAATGGCATAATCGGTGAATTCAATTGCAGCCAACTTAACCTTCTTTATCTCCGAGTAGTTGTGACAATCAAACACCATCTCCATTTGTAACGCCCAGTAATTTCAACTCTTAAAGAAATCATTGATATTGTTGAGGAAACAATATCCACATGTTTTTACAAGCAAATCTGAAGTTGTTTTGAAAACTTAAAGATCAAAACCTAAAAATCCTTAAAAACCTAAAAGTTACATTTAAGCTTTAAACTTTGATTGAACCGAAAACAGGTCAAACGAACTCAGATTTAGATAATTCAAAGACCGTTGTACTTACAAAAGAAAGATCTATCATATGGAAAAAGTTAGTAAAAAAGTCCACCAGTTGACTTTTTGACCCGAGCCTAAATAACCCAACTGTCGATATTAAACGAAAAACTGGAAAGAAAAATATCTCAATGCTTCTAGAAACATTTATGTATAAAAAAAAAAAGTTATGATGAAAGAATGGAATATCTCAAAAGTAATCATGAAAAGGAGGAAAAATCAATAAAGCAAGTGTGAACGCAGAAAATGGATAAAAGATATTTATAGACAGAAACTTTGACTTGACCGAAACTACGTCAAAACGAACTCAAAATGAGATGAACCAAAAAGAGAAAATGTTTGTCTTGAAGTCCTCTATCTACCCTCAAAATTTAACGTCAATCGGAGTAGGTTTGACCATCGAAATAATTCAAGGAGTAGGCTGCCCTCTAGTTGGACGAAAATTCTAAATTCCAAATTTACAAGACATTATCCAATAAGCTAATTCTTTTATTACATTTTGGACCTAAATACCCCTACCTTCCTCCTGTAAATAAGCATGCAAGGCTCTTTGTTTTTCCACACAAATCCTAGACAACTTTCTTGAAAGCTTTGTGCTTTGGTTTTCTCTCCCTTTTTCTCTCCTTCTACCACACAACCACTTTGGTGCTCTTGAAGTTATTTTTCTCTCCAAATCAAATTGGTAAGTAAATCTTGACACTTCTTCCTTACTATTTGATTTCATTACTTTTTTTTATGAATTGTTTAAAAGACCCAATAAGCTTAAGAGATAAAAGAATTAAAGTAAAGGGTAATATAAACTGCTTTTACATTTAATTGTCCTCATGACTGATCTTATGACTTTCATGAGTTGATCGTATTTATATTTTGTATTTAAATTTCATTGTCCTCATGACTGATCTTATGACTTTCATGAGTTGATCATATTTATATTTCGTATTTAAATTTAATTGTCCTCATGACTGATCTTATGACTTTCATGAGTTGATCGTATTTATATTTCGTATTTAAATTTCTCTGTCCTCATGACTAATCTTATGACTTTCATGAGTTGATCGTGTTTATATTTCGTATTTAAATTTCTCTGTCCTCATGACTGATCTTATGACCTTCATGAGTTGATCGTATTTACTCTTATTGTCCTTATGATATATTTTAATCCTTCAAGTTCATATTTGGTGGTATTGGTCATATAGCCTCATCATCAAATTATGAACCAAGGTTTTACGATTATCGTAAGTGATCGTCTCAAATATAATGAAGTGATGGATAATAATAAATATAAAGAGATGAGGGTCTATAAACAATGATTTGTTTGATAGATAATTGATTTGTATATTATTGTATGGATGGATTTTTATACAGAAAAGAAGTCAAAGGACTACACGGGAAAGAGGGTAAGTATGGATGTACTTACTGATGAATGATTCTATGTTTCATTAGGACTGTGTGGTGTGTGTTTATTGCATGTGGTTGTTCATGCATTGCATATTGTGTCCAATTAATATAACGGCTGACGAGATAGTCATCAACAAGCTGATGTAGTAGCAAGGGGAAGGAAGGCTAGTCAGTGGATCCAGGGTGTTCATAGTGACCCAGGGGTATCTGAAGGCCTAATATATAACTAATGCTGGGACCAGTAGGATTCCAGTGCAAACAGGTAAGACTTTAAGTGTGAGGCAAAGGACGTGAACGGGTTCGGATAACCTAGAACGAGAGGTCTGAAGTAAGATGATCCTAAAATACAAACTAAATAGTTACTACGATGCATATTCATACAACCCTTACATTTGCATTCTATATGAACTGTTATTAGATTGATGGTAACGTAGATATGAAAATAGATGACTCACTTGTTTGTCTATGCAAATATGATAACGCCATATTTGCATAGTTACTGATGCAGATCTGGAGAATGAAGGCATGGACCCATATGCCAGCTTTTGAAACCATTCAACGAGCGATTATGTGCTAGTTTAGAAATGACTAGTTGTGCTTATGTTTTGTTGTATGGCATGTAAATATGTATAACGGTGTCATGTTTAGCATGTTTTATGTTATAAGCTTATGTGCTGTTTGTGGCACTAATTTTGATGCACCTAGTGTGCATATGACATGTAAAGATAAACATAAGTAACTTTTAATAAATGTACCGAGGTATTTTCAGTCAGCTCTAAATGTGTTATGCTATCAATTCCTAAGGCTTTAGAAGAAAAAAAAAATATATTCCGCTGCGAGAGTTTATCTCTGATGTAGTAATGTCACGTGGAAACCGGAGGTTTTCGCTTACGAATTTACAGGCTCAAATTCGGGGTGTTACACCATTTTAGTTTCCCCACTCCAAATAAGCTTCAGGATCATTTTTACCTTGAAAAGATGGGATTTTAATCTTTATGTTTCCTAAAGCATTATCCCTCCTAGGCCTACCCATCCTAGCTTCTCTATTCCCATACCCACGCTCAAACCTGCCCCGGTTCAATTATGGCTCATCAAACTCCTCCAACTCCGCCTCTTCCTCAACATTCCGCCACAGAACACGCCCACCTTGCTGCCTATTGGGATTGTCTTGCTGTCCCCTAGGAGTTTCCGCTTCTACCCTGTCCAACCTCCCATGAATAGGTTATAATTCAGCCCTCAACATACGCCTCATCTCCCCTAACAACGCTTGCTTTTGGAGGTTCGAAGCTGCGGGTTGTCAAAATTCTTCGGTTGTGTCTGCTTCTTGATTATTGGACATGTTTAGAATATGCAAAACATGGTTAGAATCCTCACAAGCACTCCCTCACGTGTTTCACTCAAGAATTGATACACTTGCACTCGTGTTTTCAACTCTTATGGTCTCACACACTCTTGCCTTTTTCCACTCTTTTTTGTCTTCTTAGTTCTTAATCGAACTTCAAGAAACCAAATCAAAATAATCCAGCAGCAATTCAAAAATGAGAAACTACCAAAACTCATCAAAAAGGTCAAGAACTTGAATAAGGTGAGGGAACAGGAAATAAGAATAATAATAATAATAATAAAAGATAGTCAAACTTGCCTTAGAACCAAGGCTCTGATAACAAAATGATATGAACTCCACCAACAATTGTGATGAAACCCGATAACAATGATGGTTTGAAACCCCAAGATCGTGTTGACAAGATTTGTTGAGCCTTGACCCGTCACCTAACTAGATGAGAAACCAAGACTAAGAAGGATTGAAACACCACACCAAGAAACCTAAGAATCTCTCAAGAATCAAGGTGATAAGTTTGGTTCATTGAATGCCACAAGATTAACTTGATAAGTTCAAAGTGTTCTTTCAAGAATGAAGAAAGAACACAAGACCTCACAATAATATTAATTTTCTAAAAACAATCTCTGCCTTACAAAATTCGTAATGCCCATCTATATATACTTGGAACAACCCTCCAGGAATAGGAAAATTCATAACTATAGCTTTAAAAACAACACAAACATCAACATAAACAAGTCCCCACATTTTAGGTCTCTTGGACTTCTAGAGGCAGCCAAAATAACTAAATCACTAAATTTAATGTATTTAAAATAACTAATCAAGACCAAGTTCATTCCCCTATTTTATATTCTTGAAACTCAACCAGTCCATACCCTTTAATGGTCAAACCATGCTGGTCACGTTTTTGCATGCTAATTATCCTCTTCAATTGCTTTGATGACATGGACTAAGCCTTGATTATTATTTGAGCCCATCTTAGTTTTTTTAGAATCAGCACAATTCTCTTGGATTAGCCAATTTAGTGCTTCCTTGAAACGTTTGGCTCTAAGCCTTGTAATTGGGCCACTAGAAAGTGAAAAGGGCCTTGTGCAACTTCAGCTCCATTCCCACGTGTATGTTCAGCATGTCCAGCTCCTCGATTTGCATCAACGTGTGGGCCTATTTTTATGTTTCTATGGTTATAGGCTTTTGGGCCTATTTATTTCATTAAAGTGGACTTCTTTTATTAGTTATAGAAGTGTTGTTTAGGATGTTTTGGGCTTGAAGATGTTCAGCCCATGTCTTTTAATTGATGTAGGCCTTAGTAGGTTTAGGGTTTCATGGAGAGGTTTTTAAAAGACTTGAAGCCGCATTTGCTAGGGAGGTTGAATTTGAATGAAAATTTTTTCTTCATAGAAAACTTTCTAGTTTTCTTTATTTGTTCTTGATTGAACTAAGAACTTATCAAAGGCAAACCCTTTGTGGCGTTCTAACCAAGTCTAGGTTCTTGAAACGAGAATTCAACGGGTCTAGACCTTTTTCTTAACTTGATTCTTGGCTTTCTTGGATAAGTTTCAATTTGATTGTGGATTCAAGGGAGTTCGATCCCACAGGTTCACATCACTATGTTTAGTGAATTGTACCGATTCACTATTTCCTTGTTATATGTATATTGTAGTGATTATATCTATGGATTAATCTTTGTAGCAGGAAAGAACTGTGAGTATTTCTTACTAACTGAGGGTGATACGTGTGGTTTAGTCTTTAGCAATGTAGTGATTTCTATTTTATTTGATTATATGCTAATTGATGTTTGGCATTTAATGTGTAACATGTTTTGGTTGAGATTATAGATGTGATTCTGTTTGCATGATTATATAGTGGTATGATATAAGTTTTGATAAAAAGACTAGAGGTTTAGGGTACCAAGGTGTCAGTGAATTGAGGAAACCAACGGATAAACGAAAGTTTAGTTACTAAGGCTGATAAGACTGACAAATAAACCAAAGGTTGAAGGAATAAATAGAGAAAAGCAGTGATAGAAGAATGAGGTATGTGGTTGACTAATGGCGTGTTAAATTAGCGGAGAAGATAACACTAATAATGTGTTAACAAGAGATGTGGCTATGAGTAGTGATACCGGGTTGGAATGGAGGAACATGAAACTCTATAAACGAACAAGAAATTAAGGATAGGAGTTCACCACCCAAGAGAATGTACCAAGGGGATATAGATTATCACCACCCCCAAGGATTAAGTCAAGGGATACAGAACTAAAGGAATTTCACCACTCTAAGGTTAACACCAAAGAGATACAAAATTTACAAGAATGAGAATTCACTCTTGTCACAAACCAAACTGATTTAATTCACTCCAAAGGAAAAAAAAAAAAAAAAAAACCGTCCCCTTCAAATTACAACCACAAGTATTAAAAGAGCTTGGAACAACCCTCCAAGCAGGACAAGCAAGACAACCATGCTGCAATTCTTTCACAAAATAAGGCAGGAGACTGACAAGGGGACAATTCCCAAAACAGGCAAGGAGACAAGGGATGGTTCAAAAGTAAGAAAACAACATCCTGGATTTTTCGAGTGAAACTTGTTGGACCTAAGAAACTCTCAAAAAGGACATCGTTTGGTCCTGTTATGATGGACCTAAACCCAGTAGACTGCTGCATCCGAATCTTCCATTTTGGGGTTTGGGCCTTGCTTACTTAACAAGAGTTTACATGACTCTTGCTGGGCATACCCAAGTTAGGCTGGACATGCCCAAGCCAGGTTCCCCCGGTTGATGAGGACTTGCCCTCAAGTCCACGATTTCTTCATATGGAGATAAGTCACTCACATTGAAGGTTGCAGATACTCCATAATCTCTAGAGAGTTCAATCTTGTAAGCATTTTCTCGAATGCATCGAAGTACCTTAAATGGACCATCAACTCAAGGCAAAATTTTTGACCAACGCTTCGTGGGAAAACGCTCATTTCGAAGATGAATCCACACCATATCTCCTTCCTGGAAAGCTGCAGGCTTCCTATATTTATTTGCTTGCTTACGATACTTCTCATTTTGCTTCTCAATATGAGCTCGAATCTGTTCATGTAATTTCTTGATCTCCTTCGTTCGTTCATCGGCATCTCCACTAAATTGAGTATTAGTAGGAAGTGGAGACAAATCAAGAGGGCTAATGGGTTTAAGACCATAGACAGCCTCAAATGGGCTACAACCAGTTGTTTGGCTAGTAGACCTATTATAAGCAAATTTAGCTTGAGCTAGGAGGAGATCCCATTGACGGATGTTCTTCCCTACAAAGCTTCTCAAGAGATTCCCCTAAACTCCGATTAACGACTTCAGTTTGACCATCTGTTTGGGGATGATAAGCAGAGCTGAATTGAAGGATAGTGCCAAGCCTTCGCCAAAGAGTACGCCAAAAATGCCTGATGAACTTGGAATCACAATCAGAGGTGATCGTCTTAGGAATGCCATGAAGCTTGACTATTTCTCTACAGTACAGGTCAGCAACATGAGATGCATCAAGAGTTTTGTTGCAAGGAACAAAATGAGCCATCTTTGAGAATCAATCAACCACCACCATAATGGAGTCTTTGTTCCTTTGGGTTCTTGGTAAACCTACAACAAAATCAATACTGCCATCCTCCCATGGGGCATTAGGAACAGGTAATGGAAAGTATAGCCCGGTGTTTTGTTTATGACTTTTTGCGCGGTGGCAAATTTGGCATTGCTTCACGTGTCGCACAACATCTCACACCATTTTGGGCCAAACAAAATGTTCCTGCACAAGAGTTAAAGTTTTATCTCTACCAAAATGGCCAGCAAGGCTTCCTCCATGGGCTTCTTTGATAATGGCTTCCCTCAACAAACATTGAGGAATGATGCACAAGTGATTGTCTTTGAAGAGAAAACCATCTTGTAACAAGAAATGCTTGTTAGGACCATTAGAACATACATTGCTAAAATCAGGATCATCCTTGTAAAGTTCTTTGACAACTTCAAAACCCAAAACCTGCACTTGCATAGTGTTAAGTAAAGAGTGTCTTCGACTCAGGGCGTCAGCAACTTAATTGAGTTTACCTTACTTGGGCTTGATGGAGAATGAAGCAAGAATTCACTCCACTTTGCATGTAGCTTGCTGAGTTTTTGTTGGCTGCTCAAATACTTTAAAGCTTCATGATCAGAATGAAGTATAAACTCTTTATGGAGTAGATAATGACTCCAGTGCTCCAAGGTACGAATAAGAGCATAGAATTCTTTGTCATAGGTTGAATACTTCTTCCGAGATTCATTGAGCTTTTCACTGAAAAATGCAATGGGCTTACCTTCTTGACTGAGAACACCACCAATCCCCAAATTAGAGGCATCGCAATCAATTTCGAACACCTTGGAGAAATCTGGAAGTGTAAGGATTGGGGACCCCGTTACCTTCTGTTTGAGAATTTCAATGCTCTTTTGGGCTTCCTCCGTCCACTTGAACATTCCTCCTTTAAGGCATTCTGTGATAGGTGCAATGATGGTGCTGAATCCTCTGATGAACCGTAGATAGAATGATGCAAGTCCATGAAAGCTTCTTATATCGTGGAGGCACTTGGGAGTGGGCCAGCTAGTGATTGCCTCTATCTTGCTTGGATCCATCATGATTCCTTCTTTGCAAACAACATAGCCTAAGAACACAAGGCTATTGGTTCAGAAATGACACTTCTTCAAGTTGACATATGGCCCGCCCATATGTTGTTCTTGAGACTTGCTATAAACTACGATGTCATCAAAGTAAATAACAAATTGACCCATAAATGGTTTGAAAATATGATTCACAAGGCGCATAAAAGTACTTGGAGCATTAGATAGTCCGAATGGCATAACCATCCATTCATAAAGACCATCTCTCGTTTTGAACGCTGTCTTCCATTCATTGCCATCTCTCATGCAAATTTGATGATATCCACTATGAAGATCGATGTTTGAGAAGATTGTGGCCCCATGAAGCTGATCTAGGACATCATCCAACCGTGGAATGGGAAAAGGGTACCGGATGGTGATTTTGTTGACAGCCCTGCTATCAATGCACATACGCCATGAACCATCCTTCTTTGGTACGAGAGGTGCTGGAACTCTTCGTGCTCCCTTGGATTCATCCTATAGGCTGATTTGTTAGGTAAGACATAACCTGGAATAAGATCAATATGGTGTTGTATACCCCTCATAGGTGGAAGGCCCGGTGGAAGTTCTCCAGGAATAACATCAGGGAATTCCTCAAGAAGTGGTTGTATCATAAGTGAAATTTCAATGGGGTCTTTCTTTTCAACTACTACAAGAACATACCCCTTCCCACATTCAGTTAAGGTTTTCTCAACTTCACCTACAGACAGTAAGTTACAACCCTCCCCTTTAGATGGTTTAGGAGTAATTACCATTTTTAATGGGGCCAAAAATCACTTTAACTCCATCTTTTACAAAAGAATAGGTGTTTTTGAGACCATTATGGACAGTTTTTCTATCATACTGCCAGGGCCTACCAAGTAGTATGTGACAAGCATCCATAGGAACAACATCACACACCTTAGTTACCTAGATATCATTGCCCTTTCGAAGCCATTGAAGTTTGTAAGGATGGGAATGAGCTTCTATTTTCAGATTCAGCTTCTCCACATGGTTGTAGACACCACATTCTCACAACCTCCCCCATCAATGACAACATCACACACCTTGCCTTTGGAAGTGCATTTGGTGTGAAAATTGTTGTTCTGAAGCCAATCATCTTCTGCATAAGTTGATCTTAAGAGTCTACGAATGACAAGAGACTCTCCTTGATCTGCATACGTCAACTCCTCCTCAGATTCTTCCTCAACTTGCTCCTCCTCAGCATTATCTTCCAATTCTTCCTCAACAAGGGATATTATCTTGCGATTTGGACAATCAGAAGCAATATGTCCAAAACCATGACATTTAAAGCATTTTCTATTTGAATTAGAAGTATTGAAACGATTAGAACCTTATGGGGTTTCATTCTTAGCAGGTGGTTTGCAGTTGCTGTCCGGTGGAGTGGCCTTGGAAGTAGAACTACTCCCCCGGTTTATGCTTCCATCGCGATTGAAAGGCCGAAAGGTGCTCCTAAGCCCCTCCTTCAATTGTTTCTCCACCTTGAGAGCTTGCTTGAAAACATCATTGTAAGTCCAGTAGGGTGCAATTGTACAATATTATTGATCTCAAGATGTAACCCTCCAAGATAGCGGGCAACCATTTGTTCTTCAGGCTCTACGATGTCACAACGCATCATAGAATGATCAAACTCTGCTATGTATTCTTCCACGGAGAGATCATTTTGTCGAAAGTTGTGGAATTTAAGAAAAGCATCTTGCCTATAATGATATGGCAAATACTTCTTCTTAAGAGCCTTCCTCATCTTCACCCAAGTTACAATGGCCGGTGGAGTGGCCTTGGAAGTAGAACTACTCCCCCGGTTTGTGCTTCCATCGCGATTGAAAGGCCGAAAGGTGAGCCCTAAGCCCCTCCTTCAATTGTTTCTCCACCTTGAGTGATTGCTTGAAAACATCATTGTAGGGTTGCAATTGTACAATATTATTGATCTCAAGACGTAACCCTCCAAGATAGCGGGCAACCATTTGTTCTTCAGGCTCTACGATGTCACAACGCATCATAGAATGATCAAACTCTGCTATGTATTCTTCCACGGAGAGATCATTTTGTCGAAAGTTGTGGAATTTAAGAAAAGCATCTTGCCTATAATGATATGGCAAATACTTCTTAAGAGCCTTCCTCATCTTCACCCAAGTTACAATGCGACTCTTTCTCTCACGTTCTTGCTGCCTCTTAAGGTGTGTTCCCCCCAAATAGAAGCATGTTTTCGTAGCTTGATGGCAACAAGCTTCACACTTTGTTGTGATTTCGAACATCTTTGTAATCAAAGATTCGCTCTACGGTGTTGAGCCAATCAATGCATTCTTCCTTCAAATTCTGGAATGTCCACCTTGACGTCACAATCCCGTCGGAAAACATGATTTCTTAGGTTATGTGGGTGAGGTGGACTATTGTCACTTGAAGCGTGACTACGAGCATGGTGAAAAGGATTAACTTCGTCTCCATCATTGCTAGAAACTTCAACATTCGATCCATGATGAGAGGCACCATGTTCAGAAGCTTCATAACGCTCTAGGCATTGTTGGAGCTGCTGTACTTGTCTCCTCAAGGCCTCCATTTCGATATCTCGCGGGTCTCCTTGTGGCGGTGCTTCTGGAGCTGCTACCGGATTAGCTTGACCACAACGACCACGAACAGCCATAATAACAAGAACTATGGAGATCAAGGCATTAGAGATCACTCTTTAAAAACCAAAGCTCTGATACCAATTTGATACCGGGTTGGAATGGAGGAACAGGAAACTCAATAAACGAACAAGAAATTAAGGATAGGAGTTCACCACCCAAGAGATACACCAAGGGGGTATAGATTATCACCACCCCAAGGATTAAGTCATGGGATACAGAACTATAGGGATTTCACCACTCTAAGGTTAACACCAAAGAGATACAGAATTTACAAGAATGAGAATTCACTCTTGTCACAAACCAAACTGATTTAATTCACTCCAAAGACAAAAGAAAAAAAAAACTTGTCCCCTTCGACTTACAACCACAAGTATTAAAAGAGCTTGGAACAACCCTCCAAGCATAGGACAAACAAGACAACCATGCTGCAATTCTTACACAAAATAAGGCATAGCAAACAGCTCAAGAAATAAGGCAGGAGACTGACAAGGGGACAATTCCCAAAACAGGCAAGGAGAGACAAGGGATGGTTCAAAACTAAGAAAACATCCCAGATTTTTCAAGTGAACCCAACAACTAGTTTTAAAACGGTCATATCTTTTTGTATGTTTCTCCAAATAGACTAAACTTCAATTTGGACCTAAGAAACTCTCAGAAAGGACATCGTTTGGTCCTGTTATGATGGACCTAAACCTAGTAGACTGCTACATCCGAATCTTCTTCCATTTTGAGGTTTGGGCCTTGCTTACTTGACAAGAGTGTTTACATGACTCTTGCTGGGCATACCCAAGTTAGGCTGGACATACCCATGCCAAGTAGTAAAGAGGTAAAGTAAATGAACCAGCATGATAATATGTGGATATGGTTATGTGAATGTGTAGCATAATTATATGTGAATGTGATTATATGTATGTGGATGTAACTGTCAACATTGGATGCATTGTATATGGTTATATAAATTAGTGTGTCACTATGTGGTTGAGGACCGTTGACTCACTTGACTACAGTATGGGATTGTGGTGTTAACCACAATCACATGCGAGTTTTGCAGGAATGAAGGCAGGAGCTGCTAGGTTATGGATGAGACCTTTAGTTTGTAGATGTTATATACAATGGTTATGTAATGTTTGTGTCGCATGTGGTACGTATGTTATTAATTGGATGTATTTTATTATATCAGAACAAATGGTTATTATTTTATATATTGAGGTTATTCAGTCAGCTCTGATGTGTTATTGTAAAAGAAGAAAATGTATTTCGCTGTCAATTTATACTATGATGACGTCGTTGTTGATGTCATAACAATATGTGAAAATCGAAATTTTCACTTATGCCTTTTTGTAAAAGTGTTGGTCGTTATAGGTCACGTTCGAATGGTGTTGCCCTAGCGTCCAGACGGTTGCACTTTAGCTACACGCAATTTCCATATCAAGGCTTTGAGTGTCCGGACCATGAAGGCTGACGTCCGGACGATTGAACTGATGCACACAATTTTCATATAAAAAGCTTGAGCGTCTGAACGGCTGAACTTTGTATGCACAACTTGCCTTATGAAGGAGAGCGTCTAGACGAGAACACACATCGTCCGGACGGTTGCAGCTGTCTTCTCATATATGTGTTTTGGGTAGAAATCTTTCAACCTGTCGAACACTGAGGTCGTCCGAACGTGTTGCTGAGAAGTCCAGGCGGATGCAAGCTAAAACAGCTCGAAGGTTCTCGACACAGAGGAAGGTCCGAACGGAAAGTTCTCGTCCTCTGGATGGATGATGCTTGGATAATTGAGCGTTTGGACGGAATATCACATCGTCTGGATGGATGGAAGGGATCCAATTTTTCTAACTTGACATTTGTGCAGAATCTTCTAGAAGCATAGCTTTGAATATGAAGACTCTGAAAGTACAGAACTCCCGATAAAAAGCATCATTACATGAAAGTAATTTTGTCCAACAGAATGTAGCCAATTACAAACCAACAGTTAATCAAACGAATACATTTGATAGTTTTGAATTAAATTGGATATTCATTGTGATTTTGTGGAAATGATGGATTCATTGAATTTTTCAAAAGGTAATTTTATGAAAATTAGAACATGCATAGGATGTATGAATAAACATGAAAATATGTGCTTTAATTTGGTGAGGTGGGTTCTAAAACCTTAGTGCTTTTTATTAATTGTTTTTATTCTATTTTATTTTACATCAAAATACGAAAAAAAAAAAATTGGAACTAGGTTAAAATAGAATTAGTTTAAATAGAAATTAATTTTCGCAACGCAATTCCCTATGGAATCGATCTCGCACTTACACATACACTATATTGCAAACGATTCGTGCGCTTGCGAGTAATTTAAAACTCACATCAAGTTTTTTTTTTTTTTTTATTTAAAAAAAGAAAAGAAAAAAAAGAGAAGAGAATAAAAACAACAAAAGATAACGCAAAGAAAAAAATGAAAAAAAGAAATTGCAAATTTTTTTATTTTTTATTTTTCGACAATAAAGCAAAAAAAAATAAAAATAAAAAAGAAACAAAATTGCAAGAAGGAAAAAAATAAAACACAAATCTACCTAAACTAGTAGAAAAATAAAATCAATTTAAATGAAAATTAATTTTTACAAACAAAACAATTCCTCGACAACGGCATCAAAAACTTGATGTGAGTTTTAAAAGTATTCGCAAGCGCATGAGTCATTTGTAATATAGTGTATGCAAGTGCGAGGTTGAATCTGCAAGGAACTGCGTTGCAAAAATCAATTTCTATTGAAATTAATCATATTTTAACCTATTGCTGAATTTTTGAGATTTTTATAAAGCAAAATTATAAACTAAATTAAAATTGAATAAGAACAATTAAAAGAGAACACTAAGGTTTTAGAATCCACATCGCCATATCAAACAACACATTATTGCATTTTATTCATACACCCGATAAACAATTATACCTTATTAATTGTTCAAAGTCAATGATTCCAACCATTAAATAAATCACAACGAATACCGAATTGAAATTACATCATCAAATGTATCCATTTTGACAAACAAATCACAATAGATATCCTCTTTCAATCGAATGATTCGATATATCCATCGGTTGAAACACATCAAATATTCAATTTTAAATAAGTAATTATTCAATCAAAAAACATACATCCATCAATTGAATTTGGACTTGAACAATATTTTGATAAAATGAAAAACGGGATTATATAAATAAAATAACTAGAACGTGCGTTATCAATGACGAGGTTTCATCTTTAACCTTAGTTGAAGATTTTAGCCTCTTATGACTAAAACAACATGCTAGCTTCAATTGAAAATATAAAGAAACAAATTAAAATTACGAAGAAAGAAACAAGAGCAGAAACTAAATAACTTCAAATAAATTAAAATGACGAAGAAAAAAAGAAGAACAAAAACTTAATAACTTCAAATAAATTAAAATGACAAAGAAAGAAAGAAGAATAGAAAATTAAATAACTTTAAATTAAAGGAAATATGAAAGAAGTATAAACTTATACAAGAAAAAGAACAAGACAAGAGCTAAAACAATGCTATGAAGAAAATTGATTGCTCTAAGTGGTGTATGGGATATTTATAACAGAAAATTAAGTTGAACCCAATTTTTACAAAATGGCGCATCTACCCCTCGAAACCCTAATAGGAGAAAAGAATGCTAGGGTTTAGGGCCATATTTTCAAAGTGTGCTAGGATTTGGACTGCTCGAGGGACATCGTGCTCGAGCACTTGTGCGCCTTCCAGGTGCTTGATTCTCCAAAGATGCTGCCACGTCAGCCTTAACACCCGTGCTTTGAATGGCTCCAAAGACTTATTCTCCTGCTTCTTTGCAAATCCCACTAAAATACTGCAATTTATCTCAAAGTCCTGCAAAACACTGAAACACCAAAACTAACCAAGAAATTAGAATATAACAAAGATAAAGGTTTAACAAATGCAAATTAATGGGTCATAATATACAATATTTAACACTCATCAGTGACCACTTAAGCTAGTGGTGGCATATAGGAGGCTCTCTCTTGGTAGGAGGCATCTGTGTGGGCTCTGCAACAGCCGAAACATCTCCACCAAGGACAACCTTTCCCTTATCCATGTAGGCGGGAGGAGGCTTAGGGACTGTGGGCTTAAGTCTTTGAAGTAGAGGGGATATCAAAAATAGAGGCTACATACCCGAGTTCTGTTTTGTCTGTTGGGCTCTTCGAGACTGATAGCATGTGGGTCAACTTCTCATCAACCAGCCTCTCTATCTGTAACTGTGCCTTCAACAGCTTTTCTTCTAGATCAGTGATCTTCATCAACATCGTGCTTCTTTCTGTCCTTAGATTGCTTAGCTCATGCACGTGCTGTTGGCGCTTCTCCCTCAACTTCACATAGAGTATTTTGTAGGCCTCTTTAAGTTCTTCCCTGTCTTCATCGCTGCTCACTAAGTAGTAGGATTGTGATCCCTCATATTCTTCGTGTGGTGCTACAAAGGCCAGAAACTTCTAATCCTTGTCTGAGGTCTCCTCTTCTTCAAATTCGCTTGAGAGTAGCATTTTGGGCCTTACCCTTGGCCTGCTTGAGATTCCTGCAATTAGCCCTCACGTGCCCAAAGCCAAAGCACTCAAAACATATAGAACCTCTAGGATCCTTCTTCTCATCTTCTGCTGGCTCGGCTTTTTTGGAAGTTTTCCTCGATCTTTTGGTGAATTTCGTCTTGAATTTGTGATCCTTTATCAATTGACATTTTTGGAGAGCATGGCAACTGCATCTTCTTCTTCATTGTTTGAGTCTTCATAAGAGGAGACTCTGCTTTTATTCTTAGCCGCCTTGAGGGCAATCGCCTTTGCCTTTCTAACTGGGGGCAGGGAATGCTCATAAGTTTGAAAAGATCCCACTAACTCTTCAATCTTCATCAAATCTGAAAATAAAATATTGACTTTGAAAATAAAATAAAATAAAATATGTTCGTGTGCAAAACAAAATATCTTAAATGTGAAAAATAAAAGAGAAGATATTTGTTGATGAAGTGAAAATTCTGTGAAGAGAAAAACCACTCCGAGGCAGCTAAACTCAGGAAATTCACTATCCAAAGACAAGCAAGTTACAAAGCACTCGTACTCACAAAACCTATTGCAGTAGTCCTTTAACTATAACGTAGAGCCCATCGTGAACGCTTCCCAACCAAGTCTCCTACTTGAAGGGGTCTTTGATGAATTCATTTACCTTAGGGCCAACCCCTAAGATAGACTTCACATGAACTAGCTGATCTTCACTTCTCCCTAAATACCATCTCTAAGCACTATGGAATTCCTACAAATAACAAGCTTAGAGCCATCTATATATAGGCTTCAGAAAACCTAATTGTAGACAAATTCAGACTCTGGCTGTGGAGCGACTGGACAAAAGATGGCTGTTTGGACAATTTTCTGCATCCGCCTTTCCAGAATAGCGCGATTCTTCCCAAAATAGGACCATGTCCGAACAGCTTGGCCGAGTGTCTGGATGGTCATCACTGTCACTCCTTTTCGGGTTCGTAAAGGAAACCCAGAATATTCTGGAATGCTGGGTAGCGTTCGGATGTGTTGCCACTTTGTCCGAACATCTTGCAGAAACTTTCCAAATAAGTGTCGACTGAAATCCAACTTCGTGTAGAAATTGGAGAAGCTTGACCTAGCGTCCGGACGGTGTTGCCCTAACGTCCGAACATCTTCAACGCTGAAGCATCTAAACACTACAGGGCATCCGGACGCCTTCAAAGGCCTGTCCGGACGGTTGCACAGGAACCAGCTAGCTGACTTGGAATTTGCATAGAATCTTCATGAACATCTAAAAACTTGTGACAATGAACATGGGTTGAAATAAACATTGTCCATATAACTTGAAGATTCTGAATAAGATCGATAATCCTGTTTAAATAGCAACCGTATATAAAGTGTTTTTGTCATCCAGAATGTAGCCAAGATAAAATACTAACAAACTCCCCCTTTGGCTATTCTGGGACCAAAAACACTTGATCCGTTTGGAAATGCATTCTCATTCCAAAACAAAAAATAGTTCCCCTTTTTGTCACAAAAGGACAAAGGGTAAACATTGTATAATAGAAAAGCCATGGTATTTTAAACAAATACATAAAGTCTCAGAAAAAGTAAATTGTTCCCAAAATAACAATAATAAAAACATATAAAAAGAGTAATAAAAGCTCTCAATCATCATCATCATTCAGCTTCGGGTGATGATTCTTCAGGCATTTCCGGATGTCGATCTGACTCTACTCGACACACTCTTCTATAAGATTGACTTCCTGCTGGAGCGCCCCCATGGAAGAAATAAGCTGAGCAAAAATAGCTTCAATGTCGAGGAAGGAGGCACGACCTGTGATGATGATGTAGTTGTAGAGGTGTCAACCGGAACTGGTGGAGGCTAAGGAACATCGGCTTGACCCTCATGCCGCGACTGCGCATTGGACTCCATGAGAGTCGGTATGCCAAGAGGATCTGGAATCCGTGATCTGGGCTTAGAATCAGAAATGTCTGTCACAAACTGAAGACAGATGTGAGTGATCAAACACCCAAAGGACAGACTGGTGTTCGTCACATCACAAACCTCGAGCATAGTGTGCAAAAATGTCCTTGCACAGACAGAAAGGTATCCTCATCACAATAGCATAAAGATGGGTGGCCTTCTTAAGAGTAAGCGCACTTCGACGAGCTTGTGGCCAGAAGTTGGTCACAACTATCTTTGCCAAGAACCGGTGCATAGGGGCAAAGGCACCAATACTAATCTAAGAGTGGGACTTCTCCTCCACCTAAGGTCCTTGCTGGGAGCCTCAACCCTTGGAGGGAAGGGAACACCTGAAACTGGCAGAACTGGGACCCCGAATGGTGTGCCCTTTGACCATAGTCTGCATGGTCAGACCTCCGTCATCATCCTAAACTAATCATGTGGCCAAAGAATTCCCGCACCAGTATTGGAAAAGCTAGGCATGCATAGTTGTAGGGGTACTCCCACTGATTCTCTTGAATCATCTGGCCAATAGTGAGTAGAATTGGATACCTTAAATCTACGCGGATAAGATTCCGCTTTGGAAGGACTTGCTGCTTTTCCATGCGAAGATGCCTATCAGCAACAGATTCTTCAATTCTTTGCCTGACATGGGGTGGAGAGTCGTCTAAAGACATTTTTCTTGAACTAAAAACCAAAAATATTCCTGTTAGTTCAAAAACTTTGAGCATTATGACGGCTGTAAAATGGGCTATCCCAAAAATTACAGGCACAAATATAACCAAAATATAACAGTTTTACTCAGATAATAGGCAAAATCTCAACCCAACAACAGAGAATATGAGCAATAAATCACATTATAAAATCACATAAACTCAAAATATAACAATCCCTTAAAAAATCATTATTTTAAGCATAAAAACTTAAAAGAAATCAATAAAAAAAAATGAGAGAATCATACCTGGGGTGGAGAGAAATTGCAAAAGGACAAGAACATGTGTGAAAACCACGTGAAAAGTGCAAAGAAAAACACACAAGACGACAAAAAAAAAAAATCAAAAGAGAAGAAGAGAATGTCGTGCGGCGCAGCGGGGAAAACGATTTAACCCTCAAGGGTTCTCCATCCGGACATATCACTAATGCCACGTAAGATATCGCACTAAAGAGCACGTCCGGACCTGAAACAAGAACGTCGAACAAACTTGCCGCACCGTCCAAACATACAGAACCACCGTCCAGACGCTTCACACAAAAAATTGAAAAATAGAGGAAAAAGAGCAGAAAAATATTTTCCAAAAATAATTTCCAGAACACGCATGTATAAAAAATTGATAACACAGTTCAATAGCATTTTAACACTAATGCTAAAATATAACAGAGAGTTAAGTAATTAGCGAACAAAAATTTCCCTGCAGAAGAATTTTTTTAAACAGTATACTTAACTCATGCAATACGTGTGTGTGTGTGTGAAGACTTTCTCAGTAAGACTTTCACAGTTGGATCAATCAATAGTCAAACCTTATCATACTGGGGCCTAGTCACCCTCATTCGATACTCTCCCCCTAAGAAGCAGCACAATTTTGAATTTTACTTGCACCATGAAGGACAAGATATATATATAGTTGTATCAGCACAAAAGTAGTAAATTTATTCAAGTAACTTTATGCTTAGAAGTATAACTGCGTGTTTCCTTTTGGTGCTGCAACTTAGAGAGGAAACCAGAATTTTTAGGGCTAGGTTCAACTAGCGAATTGTTCATTTTGACAATCCTAGCACATAAATAGTCTCTCAGAAGAATTTTCAAAACCAGAAAATCAAAGAAAAAAAATGTACCTTAAGGAAGCATTGGATAGTCCACATTTTCATCGCATGAGGAAAGCAACTATTTATTAAATAGATGCACCATGGGACCTTTGCAGATATCAAGCATAAACTCTCAATTATATAAAAGCTAGTATAATTAATGCGCCAAGAACAAAGACATCATGTAAAAATACATAAGATATCTTAAAAGCTAAATAAGGGAATAAAAATCTGCATCTTTCTCCCCCTTTTTTTTTTAATTATTTATTTTATTTGTTGAAATTAAAAGCATAAAAACAACAAAAACATGCTACTATATAGGAAAAGAAAAATATCTAGTCCATACCTGACCTCAGAGAGAGAAGTTTGACTATACCAAGATAGAAAAGCAGTCGCCCGACATGCTTTTTCTATCATCCATATTTAATACCTGCAGAAATATTTCAAGATAGACAAGAGAGAATATATGGATAGAAAAGATGGTTCCACAACAACATGCAAAGCATAAGATAAGATGATATGAAGATGCAATGCACATATGCCTGTCATGCTCTAGGATTTAGGAACCAAAATCCTAGGCATGTGTGTGAACTCACCTACTAGGTAGGTCACACACTCCTTCGGGGAGTGGGTGCCATCTTCCTTATCCTGTCCTCCCTTTTTTAGCTGCAGCTCCAGATATCTGATCAGATCTCGCATGAAAGAACTGACAAAAGGTGTTCCTTCATAGAAGATTTCCCTTTTTGCAGTCCTCTGTTTCCCCACATAAGGCTTCTTGGGGACCCAAGTCTTCTTTGCTAGAGTAGGCTTTTGCTGTTGCTGATACCTTGGAATAGGATTTCTGGGAGGAGATCCATGATGCCTGGATCATGACTGCTAACTCCACATTGATGACACATGGGAGTTCTAGGAGCCTGCCAATTTGTATTCCTCTGAGCTTGCTGATGTGGGCACTTAGTTCTGATGTGTCAGAGCTCACCACAGTGATGGCAAGTAAGAGGCTTTCTTCTAATAGGAGGCTTGGCCTGTGATTGAGGGATAACTGGAATTTCTCCTTCCATAACAGTTTTTCCCTTATCCACACATAAGGGTGGAAATTCAGGAATAACTAGCTTTACAAAAATAGTTTGGGAAGTAGAAGGAGTATCAGAAGTAGAAGGAGGAACATACCCGAGTCTAGTCTTGTCGGAAAGGCACTTCTGAATGTCTCGCATGTAAGTTAGCTTTTCGTCAGAGACTCTCTCTTGTTGCAATTGTGTCTCCAAAAGCCTCTCTTCTAGATCATTGATCTTTATCAGCATAGTGGTCTTCTCAGTCCTTAGGTTGTTTAGCTCTAGCACTTGTTGTTTGTACTTCTCCCTCAGCTTTAAGAACTCTACGTATTGAAGCTGATAGGCTGTCTACATATCTTTTTCATCACTATTCTCAAAGTAGTAGGACTGAGAATGATGCAAACCAAGGAGCTGGACATGTTGATCATACACGTGGGAATGGAGCTGAAGAAACGTTTGGCTCTAAGTCTTGTAATTGGGCCACTAGGAAGTGACAAAGGGTCTTGTGCAACTTCAACTCCATTCCCACGTGAATGATCAACATGTCCAGCTCCTTGGTTTGCATCAGAGAATCCTTCTTTTCTTCATTTGGGGCCACAATGGCAAGGAACTTTTCTTAGGAATTTCTTATTCCTTCTCAAACTTATCGCTAAGTACTGCATTAAAGGCCTTCCCCTTAAGTTTCTTCAGATTTGCACATTCAATCTTGATGTGCCCGAAGCTTGAGCATTCTTTGGCATTAGGGACCCCTTGGATCTTCTTCTTACTTCTTCTGGCTCAGCTGTGTGGGGAGCCTTCTTTAGTCTGTCAGAGAACTTTTTGAACTTATTATTCTTCATGAAGCGCTCGAAGTTCTTGGCTAACATTGCCACTGCATCTTCATCAATATCAGAGTCTTCATCAAAAGATTCTGGCTTTCTTCTTAGATGCCTTGGATGCTTTGAGGACAATGGTCTTTGCCTTTCTAACCGGAGGTAAGGAATATTTATATGTTTGAAGAGATCCTACTAGCTCTTCAATCTTCATCTCCTCCAGATCTTTGATTTCTTCTATGGTGGTCACCTTAATCTTGAAACGCTTAGGCAAAGGTATTTTTTGGATGAGTTTTACATCCGAGATTGACTTCCCAAGACTCACCACCGAGTTTCTTAGGTTGCTAATCATGGTGTAAAAACTCTCCGAAGGTCTCTTCTTCGAGCATCTTAATTTCTTCAAATTTCGAAATCAACATTTGAAACTTGGCAGATTTAACCAGTTTCATGCCTTCATATGTTGTTTCTAGAATTTACCATGCATCTTTAGCAATTTCACAATTTGAAATTGTTGCGAATTCAGATGGTGAAAGTACATAGGGCATAGAGGGCTTTATCATTGGAAAGTCGTGCGCTTGTTTGAGTGATAATAATTTCATCTTTTTCCTCTGGTTTAATCCATTCAGTTTCAACAGTTTTCCAGACGTCAATTGATTTTAAAAAGAAGCGCATGCTGGCTTTCCAATAGCCATAGTTCGTCCCATCAAAGGGCAGAACTGAATTAAGATTTTGAGACATGATATTTGTACCAAGCTCTAATGCCAATTAAAAATAAAATAATCAAGTGTGTGTTCGTGTGCAACAAAATATCTTAAATGCGAAAATAAAAGAGACAAGATATTTGTTGACGAAGAGGAAACTTTGTGAAGAGAAAAACCCTGGAAATTCACTATCCAAAGACAAAGCAAGTTACAAAGCACTCTTACTCACAAGCCCATCATGAACGCTTCCTAACCAAGTCTCCTACTTGAAGGGGTCTTTGATGAATTCATTTACCTTAGGGTCGACCCCTAAGATAGACTTCACACGAACAATGGCAGCACACACCAGCAACGGCTAGAGAGCTAGCGAATCTTCAATTCTCTCTAAACACCATCTCTAAGCAGTATGGAATTCTATATTGAATTCTTACAAATAACAAGCCTAGAGCCATCTATATATAGGCTTCAGAAAACCTAATTCTAGACAAAATCAGACTCTAGCTGTGGAGCGTCTGGACGGTCTTCTACAACCACCTTTCTAGAATAGCGTGATTCTTTCCAAAATAGGACCACGTCCAAACGGCTTGGCCGAGTGTCCGGATGGTCTTCACTGTCACTCCTTTCTGCGTTTGTAAAGAAAACCCAGAATATTCTGGAACGCTGGGTAGCGTCTGGACATGTTGGCACGTCGTCCAGACGTCTTGCAAAAACTTCCCAAATAAGTGTCGACTGAAATCCAAGTCCATGTAAAAATTCGAGAAGCTTGACCTAGTGTCTTGACGTCCGGACGTCTTCAACGTTGAAGCTTCTAGACACTGCAGGGCGTCCGGATGCATTCAAAGGCCTGTCTAGACGGTTGCCCAGGAACCGGCTAGCTGACTTGGAATTTATATGGAATCTTCATGAACATTTTCTAGAAACTTGTGACAAGGCACATGGCTTGAAATAAACATTGTCTATATAACTTGAAGATTCTGAATAAGACCGATAATCCTATTTTAATAGCAACAATTACATAAAGTGTTTTTGTCATCCGGAATGTAGCCAACACAAAATCCAGGTCCTTGCTTTCTTCAATAATTGTTACTTCAATCCTGAAATGCTCCGGCAAAGGCTTTAGAATCTTTTTGATGAGTTTTACATCAGAGACCCTCTTCCAGTCACTCACCATCGAGTTTCTCAGGTCGCTGATCCTGGTGTAAAACTCACTGAATGCCTCATCATCCATCATCTTAATTTCTTCAAATTTTGAAATCAACATTTGGAGCTTGGCAGATTTAACAATTTTACTGCCCTCATACGTTGTTTCCAGAATTTGCCACGCTTCTTGAACATATTCACAGTTTAAAATTCTTACGAATTCAGATGGTGAAAGAGCTTGATGATGAGTACCAAATATTGTATATTTGGACCCCTTAGTTTGCATGAGTTAGGCCTTTAACTATGTTATTTTCTGATATATTTTGTTAGTTTTGGTGCTTTAGCATTTTGCAGGTCATTAAGTGAAAAATGGAGGTTTTGAGGCAAAAGGCTAAAAATTCAAATTCTAAGGCAATGGACTTGATCACAGCTCTGTTCAGCTCGAGCACACGCACCCACAGCATGCCATCATCTCGCAATGATGCGCCGCAAAAGAGTCTTTCAGCTAAGTGAGCTCGAGCGCACTCACCTCTCCGCAGCCATCAAAGCACCAGGAGCGCCGCAGAGCAATCATCCATGCCTGAGTGAGCTCAAGCGCACACTGCAGAACTTGCAAAAATGCAGAATCGTACCAAAACTCCAATCAGCGATTTCTAGGCTTGGCAATTTTTGACACGACCCGCAAACCCGACACGAACACGACACGAAAAAACAGGGTTTGGGTTTGGCATTATCGGGTTCGGGTCATAATCGGGTCAACCCGATTATGACCCGTTTATAATCGTGTTTGGCGGGTCAACTCGCGGGTTGACCCGCAAACACGATTATGACACGGTAAAAAAAAAAATTTGAATATAGTGATGCGGGTCGTCGGGTCGAGGAGTTATGCTACGCCTAAATCTGAGTTATGCAGTTATGCTGAAGTCCTGAGATCTTCTCTGCCGAAGAATCGAAGATGGAGGAGCGGAGGAGCCCGAGCCTTTTGGTCCTTCCAATCGCCAGTTAGCTAGGGTTCCAAGTTGGCAGGAACATCGAAGACCAATTTGAAGACGACGTCGACCTCCTCTGCCACGGAGAAAGTCTTTCAGGCCCAGGCGACTCTTCCAGCAAAGGGTCTCTGTGCTCAGGCGAAATTTACGGCGAAGACAACTTTGGCGAAGTCCAATCCTCCGGTGATGGCAGTTTCGGCGAAGGCAGCTCGGCTGAAGACATCTCCGGCGTTTCTCTCTGCTACGTCGGGAAGGGTATCTGACTCAGGCTTACGGGGAAGGGCGGCTGTCTCTAGCACCCCCTCGTTGTCCTCTGCTATACGAAACTCTTCAAGCCTGTGTCTGAATCTTGGATTCTTGATGGTAGGCTTGGTAGCAGTGAGTCTGACGATTCGACGAAGACGGAAGACCCAGGTCAGTGAGGTCACCCAGCAGCTGAATCAATGAATCGTGTTATTCGGGTCGAGTTCGTGTTACCCGGTTTACAATCGGGTCGTGTTCGGGTTACATGTTTCAACCCGATTAGTAATCGGGTCGGGTTCGTGTCAGACCCGATTATGTAATCGGGTCAGTCGGGTCGACACGAACCCGACCCGTCAACCCGAATTGCCAACTCTAGCGATTTCCTTAAGACAAAAGCACTGCTCCCTCTGGTTTTGCAGTGGATCATGCAACTCTTGTGCTCTGGCTCATTTCTTGCAAGAGAGGGGTAGGGGAATCATTTTGATTGACCCTTAAACCCTAGAGCTCCTCTATAAAGCCATAGCTATCCCCTCATTGGAAAAAAAAAAAAAAAAAAAAAAAAAAAAAAACGAATTGTGTAGTAGTTTTCGACCATTTTTCTCTTCTGTAATAGGTAAATTTCAGAAACTCTACATTTTGTAGCTTTTTTCTTTAAGTCTTTTTAAGTTCTTGTTATTTCTTCAAGTTTTTGTGGTGTTTTTAGTCATGGCAGGCTAAAATCCTCAACTATGGTTGAGGATGAAGCCTCACCATTGATAACACTCACACTCTTGTTATGCTATTCGTACATTCCAACTGTTGGAGAAATAATCAGCTCCAAAGACACGTGGGCCTAAGGTAGTATCGGGGCCCGAGCCCATCGGGTTGGCCCGGCCAGATCAGACCTAAGTACAAGACCAGTCGTTATCTCCAAAAAGACGGATATTCAAAATATATCAAGATAGACTTCTATATCCCATCAAATATGGGATAAGGTACCTAATAGAATGACATTAGCTAAAGAGAGTGTCATATCCAGTTTGGACTCTACTACCCAATTTGAATTCTATGAAGATAAGACTCAAGACTATGTGATCTAGGACTCAGACTCCTAATTAGATTATGTTCCAAGCACTCTAGCAGTTTGATAACTGTGAACTGTGAGCCTATAAATAAGACTACTACGCCAGGTATTAAAGGGAGAAGCAGATTCTCTGAGCTTTTGAGATTACAAATATTCTCCAGAAAATTAGTTTGAACTGACTTAGGCATCGGAGTGGGGGTCCGGTCGGCACCCCCATAGTCCGACGAGCCGTTTGTTATTTTGCAGATTACGAGGAGAGCAAACATCGAGGAAGGCAACGAATCACAAGGCAACACGTCACCGTACCGGAAACTGTACCAACAGTTTGGCGCCGTCTGTGGGAACCGACGTAGTTCTCTCAAAAATAAATCCGTAATGGTGACTTACAAGTTCAGTGATTTGTTCGGTGAGGATGAATCCGGCTTATAAGACAGATCTATATAGATCTCCGGTCATACATAGCAGATCACGTAACTATGACGTATTAGTATTCAATTAGCATCGAATCAGTGCTCGCCTTCGTCAGAAAAACGAGATAAGTTATCCTAATTCGTTTTCAGTCTATTTGTTGATTTGTAGCATTCGGCCATTGACTCAGCAGCCTCGTGTTTGACTAATATTCAAGAGATGTCATTCCTAATCTCGAAGAATAATAAAGATATTATGATAATTCAAAAAGCACATTGTACAAAGGCACAAAAAGAGGCAGCATATGATTTTTGAAACTGATAATTGTGTTTGACAAATGGTTATGTTTCATAATGGGAAGCGACATGTTCGACATCGACCCATCTTTCATTCGCAGGCAACAGATCTGTAAATCTATAATCATCAATAGCTCATGCACGTTGGAGGATACCGAATCTGCGCTCCATTGTGCTGAAAAATTACCCACGTGTCTCCACACACGCAGAAGAACCCGCAGCTTGGTAAAATCCAGCTATTACCGGATTCAGTTCCTTTTTAGCAAGTGCAAAAGAGTCCAGCCCAGCTCTCTTTAGGCCTTATCAAAAGCCATGCTCCTTTCACTCTTGTTGGGAAAAACGGCTTGACTAAAAGTCAAAGACTTCTCTCCAAGGGGTCTTCAATCCCAAGGGAACCGACGCCCAAGATTCACCACTGCAGATATGTAGGAAGACATGTAGATCTACCATCAACTAAGGCAGATCGGCACATGGAGACGAAGACCCAGAGCTGCGACACCTGCACCCGCTGATCGCTCTAGCACCACCAACTGAAGCCTTCCCGTCTGCGAACCCGGTTTGTGGTCGAACCTCCGTCATAAACGAGATCAGGCAAAACCTCAAGAACTCCATGCACGGCTTCAGTGGCCTGAAAGGAGCAGATTAGTATCTCAGAATACCGGAAGATGGTGCAGCAGAAATTCTTCACAGTCTCTTCGGTCGACGAAGACGGTGGGCCTCCTTGGCCGATGCTGAAACAACGGAAATACTCTACTCTATAGCCAAAGTTTAGAGAACAGCAACGTGGTGGCCCAGTGCTGCAGATCCCGAAACAGTGCCTCCTCGGCAGGCCCCGGGTCGGTCATTGCTGAAACTCTCAGAAGCGCTGGGTTCGGTCTCGATTTTTTCGGCAAAAACGTGAAACGTGTCTCGAGACTTGAAAGGGGGTCGGGTCTCCCAGCCGCCCAGAAGGTCGATCTCCTGCTTCAGTCCGATCTTCCTCTGAAGATCCAACCTGGAGCACTTTAAGGCCATAAACGTCTCAAGCATGCCGGACAGATCCCAGAAGTCGGTGTTCATCCTCACCGATCGATGGTGTGACGTAAAGCACAAGGATTCATGGGTGCACAAACTCAAAGAAGATGGGTCAAAGAAGAAGAATAAGAAGAAACCACGTTGCTCTTCCCCCTTGACCCCGAAACTATCAACCAATCCTCCGAGACTTGTTGCATCTACTGGTCTCCATCAAGCCCACGGACTCCTAGAGGTCCCGGTAATGACCTTGTGGAGCCTGTGGACTCCTCGGCACTTCGGGTCTTCGCCCAGTGAAACGTTGGACCCCGAATGATATTGTTTCCTTCTGGAGAGCTTCAGGCCAGGACAACTTTGATGATGGTGGACAGAATCCCGACGGAACAGTGACTGCCCGTGATGAGCCCCTATTCAACGTGGGTGATGGATTAGAAGGTACCGGACCTCCTAACCGAACATGGAGCATTTCAAGATCATAGACATCTCAGAGCGAATCAGTATCGGTGGTGTGAGGCCAAGCACGAGGTCCCCTATTCCTCCACTGCCACGGTAGTTCTACCCATAAGTTTTTAGCTCTAGTCCCGGGCTCATCCAAAAGAGATTCGATCCTTTGTAGAGAAGAAGGAATGGATAGACCCTCATCAATTTGGAGATGGGTTTGACGATAAAAGGGGGTCTCAGTGATATTACTTGAAGCTGATCCAGACCAAACCAGATCCGATTGTTTCAGCAGATTTGTGTCTGTTTTCATAAGAAAAGTTGTCTGTACAAGTCCCTTTCACAAACAGGAATCAGGACCCCGAGCTCTGGTTTTCGTAGCTTTGTGAACCTCCGAGGCAAAAGTGAAGGAGATACTCACCCATAAGTTTATGGAATCTTGAGAATCCGGACCTCCGAGGCAACGAGAGACCTCGACGATCGGATCAAGTCAAAGAGAGATTACTGGGTTTGGTATGGTGGCATTGGTAGGCCTTATGACCTAGAGTCCTATTCAATCAAGGAGCAAAGGATAGCGCCCTCAGGGATATCTTACTCCTCGCCAAGCTGGTCATGAAGGATCCGAGCGGTTCAGCCTTGACTCGGGCAAGAAGAAAGAAGGGAGATTTTTGGGCCAAAGTACTGGGGCTCGGATAGTGTTTCAGTTAATAAAAATATCAAAATTCTTCTCTACAGCACATACATTCTATACAGAGAAGAAGAAAGGAGAGTTTGGGTTTAGCGAAGTTTGGGTTTAGCAAGCCTGGTTCAAGAAGCCCAAACCGGTCGGTCCAAAAAGAAAAACAAACCAACGGGTATGTCCAACCCGATCCGGTTCTGATTTCTTCCCCAGAGAATGGAAGAACCCTCGGCTAGTTGGCTCTTCCCCTTCTGCCGCCGGAGAACATCACGATCTGGCCTTGCTGCGGTGTGCCGAATCAGTTGGTGGAGGATCTGTCATCACGCCGAATCGACAATGGCCTTCACTGGCTAAACGATGTACATCCTAAATCTTCAGTTTCTAGCGGATGGTGATCGATGAGACCAAGAACCTCTAACAGAGGACGATTTCCACGGATCCTCATGTAGGACGAGTCGGACTGAACACGGAGCAGGAGCGTGAAAAACCCAGACGGTGGCCAGTAGACCGGACCTTGACCGCGACCCGCCAGAATCTAAAGCTAGATCCGAAACCACAGCGCCAGTGAGGAGATTGGAGTATCACTGCATGATTTTCCAGAGCTCATAGCGGAACCAGATCACAGCCAAGACTTTCCTAGCTACCGAGTCATGGTTGTCGAGGACGAACAGATCGTAGCTCAGGCCTTTCTCGTAAAAGGTTTGCATGGTGGTATTGGCAAGAGGCTTGACTATAATCGGATTTAATGATTGGAGATACTGGAATTGAATTTCTATAGAAGAATCTAGCGCACAAACCTAGCTGTGCTTCAAGGCGATCGTGAGGAAAAGCCCACACGTTCATCGCCCGATCTAAACCCAGGAGATACCGATTCATTAACCAGAACCTCGCCATGATCAAATTTAGAGTGCAACAGCGTGGCCGCCCAGTGCTGCCAATCCTAAGACAACGACTCCTTGGTCAGCACCAGGTGGGTCGTTTTCGAAACTCCCAGAATCTCTGGGCTCAGTCTAGAATCTTATGCCCGAGCCAAAATTCAGAAGTGGGTCCGAGAGACCATAAAAAGAGAAAAAAGAGAAGACCTAGAGATGCATCCGGACACTCCAAAAAAGTTCCAGAAGCCTCCTCCTCGAAGCCCTCTCGTATGCAGAGCACCACGTCGAGTTCGGGTCTGGTAGGTGTGACGTCGAGGAGCGTGGTGTCGTTTTTGGTATCTGGGTCTTTGCATGGGTTTCTGATGACTTGTTCAGCTCAGAGGAAGAAGATGGAGACACAGTGCTGTGGACACAAACAGAATTTCAAAGTGTGGATTGTGGAAACACAGCGCTGTCAAGGAGGACCCGAATCAAATAAACAATCAAGTGCCAAGAGCTCGGGTCACTGCCAAATGACCGAGGCATGACTTGCCAGTTCGGTCGTACTTCTGTTCAAAAGCCAGTTAAATCGGTCTTGTTTGGTAATGTTCCAAGTGTTCAGCACATGAATTCTAGATACAAAAAAAAAAAAAAAAAAAAAAAAAAAAAAAAAAAGAAGAAGAAGAAGAAGAAGAAGAAGAAGAAGAAGAAGAAGAAGAAAGAGAAAGGAAAAAGAAGGAGAAAAAGGGAGTATGTATGGAGGTTAGTATACTCCGAGGAGTTTTATCCCGAGGTGGCAACCTTCAAAGAAGTTTGATCCGAGGTGATTTATTGAGGCTGAAAGTTAGATCTGAGGTGTTTTATTGAGGCTGAAAGTTAGATCCGAGGTGATTTATTGAGGCTGAAAGTTAGATCCGAGGTGTTTTATTGAGGCTGAAAGTTAGATCCGAGGTGATTTATTGAGGCGGAAAGTTAGATTCGAGGTGTTTTACCGAGGCGAAAAGTTAGATCCGAGGTGATATACCGAGAAGAAAGTATAATCCGAGAAGTTTGATCCGAGGGTATTCTACCGAGGCGAAAAGTATGTACTGAGATGACACATACCGAGAGTATTATTCCGAGGGTACTATCCCGAGGAGACTATGCCCGAGCTCCTAGTTCCAAATGGCACACTTTGAGGACCCCTCTAGATTTGCCATCCTCCTAAGTGCACAGTCACGTGCCGAGGGACAAATCCGAGCCGATGGTCCAGTTTGAGGAACTCTCCCAAAGAGCACCATATCGAGTGGCGTGCAGGATAAGGAGCTCCAAGTAAGACGGTTCATCTTCATCGAATTCACCAGATAAGTTCATACTCTTCTTTGACAAACATGATTTATGTTAAAGTAAGGATAAATGTTGGTTTTTACCAAACAGGAAAAAATATATATATGCATGCACTTGTACGCTTTGCCGAAATATATATATATTTTGATAAAATAGACTCATGTGTTGAGGCTTCACTCCTGTCGTGAGTGAAAGGATCACAAAATCATCCCGACGGATAAAAAGAATGTATGGTGCTACTGTGCATTCTGCTATTTTGTTTTAGGATATGCAGTGCTTCGTTAACCCTTTTTGCAGAAAAGATACAGGGAGACAACCCCTACAACAAATTAAACAAGGAAAGTCTCTCGGTCAGTCCAACACCGAGAGCCAAGGAGACAACCTTGCAGAGAAAACAAGGAAAAGTCTCTCGGTTAGTCCAAAACCGAGAGCAGGAAAAGTCTCTCGGTTAGTCCAAAACCGAGAGCAGGAAAAGTCTCTCGGTCAGTCAACACCGAGAGCAGGAAAAGTCTCTCGGTCAGTCAACACCGAGAGCAGGAAAAGTTTCTCGGTCAGTCAACACCGAGAGCAGGAAAAGTCTCTCGGTCAGCCAACACCGAGAGCAGGAAAAGTCTCTCTGTCAGTCAACACCGAGAGCAGGAAAAGTCTCTCGGTCAGTCAACACCGAGAGCAGGAAAAGTCTCTCGGTCAGTCAACACCGAGAGCAGGAAAAGTCTCTCGGTCAGTCAACACCGAGAGCAGGAAAAGTCTCTCGGTCAGTCAACACCGAGAGCAGGAAAAGTCTCTCGGTCAGTCAACACTGAGAGCAGGAAAAGTCTCTCGGTCAGTCAACACCGAGAGCAGGAAAAGTCTCTCGTCAGTCAACACTGAGAGCAGGAAAAGCCTCTCGGTCTATCCAACACCGAGAGCAGAAAAATAAAAAGTCTCTCGGTCTATCCAACACCGAGAGCAGAAAAATAAAAAGTCTCTCGGTCTATCCAACACCGAGAGCAAGAAAAACCTAACGGTTAGTCCAACAAAGGATACAACGGCAGGATTGCAGGTTTTCGGAAGGACAAGAACATCCAAGATAGAATCGGCCCGAGTCCTTTCCTCGGACGACCCGAAATGGTTATGGAAAGGACACCAAGACAAGAAAACCTCTCGGTTGGAGGTCTCCAGACATTAAAAGATTGGAGCATTCAGAGATAAAGAAATTAAAAGGTAAAGATTTCAAGTTATGATTTCATTTCAGTAATATATAAAGTCTTTTACAGGTTACAAAGATTTCCGAAAAGAAAGGTAAAGCTCAGCGACCTGACTACCCACCTCGAACGACTTAACCTGCTATCGCAGACTAAAGTTATGGGGGGTAGCTCATTAAGGTAAACAGGAAGGTAAAACTTCAGAATGATAAAGATTCAAGGAGAAAAAGCTCCAGTATGACAGAGCTTCAGGAAAGATTCAGTATGACAGAGCTTTAGGAAGGATCCAGGGAGATAAAGATTCAGGAAGATAAAGCTTCAGAAAGGTAAACAGGATGAAAAAGCTTCAGGATGACAAAGGTTCAGGATGATAAAGCTTCAGAAAGAGTTTCAGTAAAGATTCAGGAAGACAAAGCTTCAAGGATGACAAAGCTTCAGGATGACAAAGGTTCAGGATGGTAAAGGTTTAAGGAGATAAAGCTTCAGGATGATAAAGCTTCAGGAAAACAAACAGGAAGGTAAAGGTTTAGAAAGACAGATCTTCAGGAAGGAAAAGGTTTAGGGAGATAAAGTTTCAGAACGACAAAGCTTTAGGACGACAAAGCTTTAGGATGACAAAGCTTCAGAATGAAAAAGTTTCAGGAATGAAAAGCTTCAGGAAGGTATGAGGATAAAACCTCTTTAAAAAATCATCAAGATACCAAGAGGACTTGACTATCCGCCTCGAACGACTTAGCCCGCGGTCGCGGACTAAAGCTATGGGGGGTAGCTCAACAAAGTTAAAGCTTCTACAAAGGGAAAATCACCGAAGCTACACCAAACTCTCAAATTAAGATCTCTCAGGAGCAACTCGAACAAAGATACGGGGAGACAACCCCTATAACAAACCATACGGGGATATCACCTCTACAAAAAATAACCAAGTAAGTTCATCGCTTCTAAAAGATTTTTTCATAACCTCCTCGGTCATAACTTACACAAACCGATTGTTTGTTTAAGTTAAGGAGGATAACTCAAAGTAAGATTTTTCTCTCCTAGTCACGGAGGTTAAAACAAAAGATTTTTTCTCTCCTAGTCACGGAGTTCAAAACAAAAAGATTTTTGAAACAAAAGATTTTTCTTACCCTCCTCGGAGTTAACTTACGCAAACCGATTGTTTGTTCAAGTTATTAGAGGATAAGTGAGAATTGATTTGTCATGGAAAGTTTTTCCATAACAAAGAATTCAAACATTACAAAGTTCGAAAATAAAGATATTCACAGGTGAGCCCAAGCTAGATGGTGTTCAGATTAGAAGATTCGGTACGCCAAGCACAAAACCTCGGGCCGGCAGAAGCCCTTAATCGTTATACGTCTCGGACAACTAAAGCCTCAGCGCTAGTCTGGGCCTCCGAAGCCCCCAAGAGAGATTTTTGTGGAAGCGGTCTACGAAGCACTACCGATGAAGAAGCTTCGGGTATGTTAAGCCTTTTCTTCAACGGTTTACCATTTTTTGTCAGACAGAACCTTGATCTCAGGAAAGTTGTACGCAAAGTGTTCTCTCATAGTGGCATTTCACCACAATCTTGGTGAAATCAACTACATCAGTCTGACCCATCTCCTACCGAGAGTAAGAGATCATTTTTACAACTTTGGCCCGACCGACAATATTATGTAGAGGTATTTATGAAGAAGATATCTATGAGAAGTTGCTATTAGTACTATGACAGATCACAAGTTGGATCCACTCAACCCGATCCAAGGAGGAGATAAACATTTAGCAACTACTTCAGGGAAATCAGGTATCAGTTATCCCTAGTAGAATTGGGATAGGACTTATGGTCCAATCAGATAAGAAGAATGATCAGATCAGAAGTCTAAGAAGATATCAGATTAGAAGTCTAATAAAGGATCAGAGTCCAAATAGAACTTTGACAGCAGTTCTAGATCGACAAAGAGCAGGAATTCTAATCCTTCCAAAGATTCGAGGCATTATTCGTCATAATTACTTTGAAAGAGGCAGTAATTGTCAGATACAGATTATGGAAGATCCAGATTCAGAAATTGAGGTATTTAATTCTCTTACATTCTAAATTCAAATAAGAGAATTAGGGGGGTAACTGTTGGAGAAATAATCAGCTCCAAAGACACGTGGGCCTAAGGTAGTATCGGGGCCCGAGCCCATCGGGTTGGCCCGGCCAGATCAGACCTAAGTACAAGACCAGTCGTTATCTCCAAAAAGACGGATATTCAAAATATATCAAGATAGACTTCTATATCCCATCAAATATGGGATAAGGTACCTAATAGAATGACATTAGCTAAAGAGAGTGTCATATCCAGTTTGGACTCTACTACCCAATTTGAATTCTATGAAGATAAGACTCAAGACTATGTGATCTAGGACTCAGACTCCTAATTAGATTATGTTCCAAGCACTCTAGCAGTTTGATAACTGTGAACTGTGAGCCTATAAATAAGACTACTACGCCAGGTATTAAAGGGAGAAGCAGATTCTCTGAGCTTTTGAGATTACAAATATTCTCCAGAAAATTAGTTTGAACTGACTTAGGCATCGGAGTGGGGGTCCGGTCGGCACCCCCATAGTCCGACGAGCCGTTTGTTATTTTGCAGATTACGAGGAGAGCGAACATCGAGGAAGGCAACGAATCACAAGGCAACACGTCACCGTACCGGAAACTGTACCAACACCAACTTTTATTGATACGTCATTCAAGTTTTCTCTTTATTGCTTATGCCTCAAAGTGAATGTGTGTTTATTAAAGTGGAAGGGCTTTTAATGTGTTACAACCAATGGGTACATAGAGTAGTCGATTTGAAAGAGGATATCCATTGTGATTTGTTCCTTGAATGGGTACAATGGATGGTTTGATTTCAAATGGGTAACTCTTTGTGAATTCATTAAATAGTTCTAACACATGTGCTTAAGTACTTGAATGACAATACTTAAGTCTTTGTGCTTAAGTACTCTTAAGTGTTCTTTGAATGTTTAAATAGTGAAAACAAATGTGTCTTTCATGATTTGGTTTGGTGGATTCTTGAACCTTAGTTCTTTTTATAGTTAGTTTATCATGATCTTTAACTTTGTTGTTATTTTAAATGTTTAAACGTCAACACTTTGGAACTAAGTTAAAATGAGATCAGTTAAACAAGAAACCTAATTTTTGACCATTTCTTTGTGGATTCGACCTTACACTTGCAAAATCCTTTATTGCAAACAATTCGTATACTTGCGAGTAATATAAAACTAACAACCGTTGCTGGGGAAATCGGTTCAAAAATTGGTTTTTTGTTTGATTGATTTTGTTTTTCTACTAGTTAGGTAGATTTTCATTTTCTGTAAGTTTTATTGATTTTTAAGAAAAAAAAAAAAAAACAAAATACAAAACTTTTTTGCTTCTGTCCTATTTCTGCAAAATCTGAGTTTTTGTAACACGGCTCGAGCGCACCCCTAGTGAGCTCGAGCGCATCATGCCACGGCTAGCACACTCGAGCGCATGCGGAAAGCAAGGCCCCTGAGCAAAAGCGCTTGAGCCTAGGCGAAGTTGAGCTCGAGCGCACTTATTTTCTTTTTATTTTCTGTTTAGTTTATTTTTATTTTATTTTGTTAATATTTTACTGTTTCACACTATTTTACTGTTTATTTTATTTCTTGTACTTTAGTTTAGTTTGGTTAAAGTTTTGTGTGTGTTTGGTGTATGCTTGGTAGGAGGTCCTTGAACTTAGACTTGACATCCTCAGATCCCGAGATTGAGCGGACTCCTAGGAGAAGACTTAGAAATTCTATTGAGATGGGAGATAACATGAACGCGGGAGAGAATGAGCGGCATAGGGTTGAAAATGTAGACCATACTAGATCACTTAGGGTTTTGTTTGCACCAGTTCCAACAAACTCTCCTTGTACAGTTTTGCCCCCAACCAATGTCACCCATTTTGACCTAAAGCCTTATGTCATCCAGCTCCTACCTGCATTCCATGGCTTAGACCTTGAGAATCCTAATAGCAATGTGAAGCAATTCAAAGACATTTGTGCAACTTTCAAATTTCAAAACTTTTTTGAGGAGTTTGCGCACCTTAGACTTTTTCCTTTCTCACTTCACGATAGAGCCCAAGTTCATTTGCTCAAGAAGAGGATGAGAAATTTTCTGAGAGTTGGGAGAGATTTCAAGATATGCTAATCAAAGTGCCCTCAACATGATATGAGAAGTGGAGACTTGTGCAGTTCTTCTGCCAAGGATTGACTCCATCCAACTGTAATATGATCGAGTCAATGAATGGAGGGGCATTTCTGAGTTTGAAGGGAGATGAAGCATATAGGACCTAAGATTAGTTGTCTGACAATTCTCAGCAGTGGGTTTTTTCAAGCTATCGAGATAAGGCTGCTTGCATCAAGAAAAAGGGGGGCATCTATGAGGTGAAGGAAGATTTTAAGTTGAAGATGAAAATAGATGCCCTCACAAAGAAGGTCGATGCTCTCGTCGTAAGCAAGTACATCAATGCTACGAACCCTTTCCATGTTGATTGCTATTCCATCTGTGCTAGTCCCATGCACTTAGCACAAACTTGTCCATCTTTGCCGACCTTTGTTGAGTCACAAATGGAACAAGTGATCGCTTTCAACGACTATAGGAAGCAATCCAATGGACCCTTTTCTAAGACTTACAATCCTGGGTGGCAAAACCACCCTAATTTGTCGTAGAAGCATAACCAACAAATGAATCTAGGGTGGGGGGGGGGGGGGGGGGGGGGGGGCTCATCAATCCCATAATCAATACCCCCTGGATTTCATCAACTGGCTTATCAGGATCGTTCAGCGCAGCCAGTGCCTGTGTATCAAGCACCCACTCAAGCCCCAACCTCTTCTTCACAGTCCACTCTCAAGGACACTCTCAAGGCCTTCATGCAGATTACAAGCCAATCTATTAGTGAAGTGAAGAATGCCACCATGTTGAACACCCAGGCGATTGCCAAGCTAGAGGTTCAGATGGGCCAAATGGTCATTTGGGTGAGAGAGAAGGGAGAAAGCTCCCTAGTCAGCCCGTGCCCAATCCAGACTAGCAGTTCCATAGGGGAAAGTTCATCAAATGTGAAAAATAAAATTGACTACTAATTAACCGGGTGTGTGTGAATAGTGTGCAACAAAAAATTAAATGCGAAATTTAAAGGAGACAAATATTTTGTTCAAGAAATGGAAATTCAATTAAGAGAAAACCACTCTGGGGCAACCAAACTCAGGATATCTATTATTCAGAAGACAAAGTTAGTACATAGAAAGTAACACTCACATACCCCGATGCAACGATCGTTCTTATTACTCTGACATGAAACCCATCGTGAATGCTTCCCAACCAAGTCTCCTACTTGAAGGGCTCTTAAATGGAATTATTTACCTTAGGGCTCTTTCCTAAGATAGACTTCAAGTTCAGCACAACAACAACACACAACAGCAACGGCTTGAGAGTGAGCAAATCAGCACAACAACTCCTAAAATATACACTCTAAGCTTTACGGAATTCAATACCGAATTCTTACAAATTACATGCCTAGGGGCCTCTATTTATAGGCTACAAAAGAAGAAAACCGAGCCTGATACGGTTTCCTTAGGCGACGTTCGGACGATTCCCAGTGGAACCGGCTATTCCCAAATAGCGCTAAGATTCTTTCCTGAATAGGGCCGTGTCTGGACGGTGTTGATGGAGATCAAGGCACCGCTTCGAAGGATCTCGTTCAAGTACCAATTGGGCCGGTTACGAGAGCACAAGCTAAGAAGTTCAAGGATGTGCTCAACGGACTCATCCAAGAGTTATGGGCTCAAGCAAATTCGTGGAGGCCCATTGAGCATGATCCACATGGGCAACAAAGAATCGTCACCTTGATTCAAGTTCTAGAAGGATCCGGTCAAGTCTAAGAATTGGCAAGAAAACAATCGCAGGAAATCTAAACCAAAGATGCGGAATAAATTGATGGTGGATTGACATGGAAATATGTTGGACCACAAAGATAATTGATGGTGAACCGGCATGGAAATATGAAGAGTACCATATTTAGAACGATTTCATGCCTTATTCAAGTTAGATATTTAAGTATATTTTGATTTGATATTTCTAAGTTTTCCATAATGGGTTTGTTGCCCAAATAATTGCTTGGACCGCAAGAGCTTGCATAGGGATAAAGAGCTTGCTAGTCTTTTGTAAAGCCTATTTAAGCATGTGGTTGTAAAGAAAAAGAGACATTGATTATTCATCAAAACTTGTGAGGTTTATTCTCTTTGGTTCTTTGAAGAACTACTCGAACTTATCGGGATTTCCCGTGGCGTTCATCTCGACTTATCAAACGGAGTTTCCACCACCGTTTGTGGCGTCTTCCTTATACCGAGGTTCTTGTTTGTCATAAACAACGGGTCGAGGTCTTCCATTTGAATCTGTCCATAGAACGATCATGGGTTTCCCTTTCGTTGTTGGGTCTCGTTATTCTTGACGGGGTTCACATCATTTGGTATCAGAGCCAGGTTTCTAGTTCAGGTTTGCATATCCCTTCACATCACTATTTCGAAATTTTATTTCATTATTCTTAAAAGCTAGTTGCTGATCATAAAAAAAAAAAAAAAAAAAAAAAAAAAAATCGTGTGTCAAAATTCAAATTTGTGATTTTCGCGAATCTTTGCTTTAATTTTTCATATTTGAATTCCATTCTTAATTGATTACGCAAATCTTTGCTTTAATTTTCAGATCAATAATTTCAAGATTTGGATTTTCTTTCCATATCTGCAACTTCCATCTTTGAATTACATGTCGTTATCAATTGTCCTTTTGTCTATTTCCATGTCCTTGTTGAAATCTGATCAATAATTTCAAGATTTGGATTTTTCTTTCCATATCTACAATTTCCAGATTTGATTTACACGTCGGTTTCAATTGTCCTTTGTATAGTTCCATGTCCTTGCTGAAATCTGATTAATCGTTTTTTGGCAATTACAATTATTATTGCTGCTTGTGACTAAAAAAAAAAAAAAAAAGTTCCGGACAAAATAAAAAGTCCAAAAAAAAAAAATTCACTATTCTGTACTTCCAAAATTCCAAACTGTCATATTCCTTATATTTCTAATCTGAAAATTTTCATATTCCTTGTGTCTCAGAAATTCCTTGAGCAGTTCTGGGTAAATTGTTGCTGGAAATTTTGAGTTGTTTGTTTAGTTTCAAAAGAACTAAGAAAGAATTATCGAGTGGAAAAAGGCAAGAGTGGTGAGAACATCAGAGGGTAAAAAGCCATATTATTTTGAGTGAAACACGAGTGGAGAGTGATCCACCTTCTAGAGTGTAAACACGTAAGGGAGTGATTCGTGAGGTTCTTTTTTCTTTCTAACCTTTGTTTTGCAGCAACCATGTCTCACGATAGTGGTAAGAATATTGCCGAAGATGATGCAAAATTGGCTGATTCGAAAATGTTTATGGAGGCCATGATGAGTGAGATGAGGCGTGTGATGAAGATGGAGATGGAGCAGGTTCACGAACGGATAGATCAGATGGAGAATAGACGTGAGGAGCAACCACAAAACGGTCGTAATTTTCGTAGAAAGGAAAGAGTTCCACCGAGGGAGGAGGATGAAGAGCGTTATGGGTATGGTTTTGATGAAGAAGAAGATTGGGGTTCCATTGTTAACAATAGGAGACCTGGAGGAAGATTTAGAGAAGCTAGGAATCGTGAAGATAACAACTTGGGTCGTATTAAGATGAAGATTCCGTCCTTTCGAGGTAGATATGATCCTGAGGCATATCTTGAATGGGAGAAGAAGATGAAGTTCGTGTTTGATTGCCACAACTACTCCGAGACAAAGAAGGTAAAATTAGCCGTGATTGAATTTTCTGAATATGCTATTACTTGGTGGGATCAACTTGTGATAAACAGGAGCCGGAATAGAGAACGCCCAATAGACACATGGGAGGAGATGAAAGTAGTGATGAGAAAGCGGTTCGTTCCAAGTTACTACTACCGAGAGTTGTACAAAAGGCTACAAGGTCTTAGACAAGGGAGTCGAAGCGTAGAGGACTACAACAAGGAGATGGAGATTGCTATGATCGGTGCTAATGTAGAGGAGGATCGGGAGGCTACAATGGCTAGATTTTTACTTGGCTTAAATCGGGAGATCCATGATAAGGTAGAGATGCAGCATTATGTGGAATTGGAAGATATGGTGCATATGGCTATCAAAGTGGAACAACAACTCAAGAGAGGGAGTGGGACACGTGCAGGCCATAACTCTAATTCTACCTCTTGGAAATCGAGTCATGCCAAGCCGCTGGACAAGTCACAAACGCCCAAACCCGAGCCCAAGTCCGCGACCACCAGCCACGTTCCTCAAGGTAAAACCGAAGCCTCAACCACTAGGAATCGTGATATTAAATGTTTTAGATGTCAAGGCAGGGGCCACATAGCAAGTCAATGTCCAAACAAGCAAGCCATGGTGTTGCAAGCCAATGGAGAAATTGTGACCGATAATGAAGATTCCGACACCGACAACATGCCGCCATTGGAGGATGTTTCCGATGAGGAGTATTTAGCCTCTGACGCATTGACATTGGTGGCGAGGAGAGCATTGAGCTTGGAAGCAAAAGGAGTTGATGAAGTACAGCGGGAGAACATCTTTCACACTAGGTGCTACGTTAAAGACAAGGTATGTAGTGTGATTATTGATAGTGGTAGTTGTACTAATGTTGCAAGCACAATTATGGTGGAGAAATTGGGATTGCCCATGATAAAGCATCCTAGACCGTACAAGTTGCAATGGCTAAATGTTAGTGGTGAGACAAGGGTGAACAAGCAAGTGTTAGTTGCATTTCGAATCGGTAAATATGAAGATGAAGTGTTGTATGATGTAGTATCGATGCAGGCGGGACACTTATTGCTAGGGCGTCCATGGCAGTTCGATAGGCAAGTGAAGCATGATGGCTTTACGAACAAGTACTATTTTGTATTTAATCAACGATCAATCACTCTTGTACCATTGACATCGCAGCAAGTATACGAGGATCAAGTGAGATTACAAAAGGAGAGTGAACAAAAGAAAGAAAGTGAGCAAAGGAAAAGGAGTGAAAAACAGAGAGAGGCCGAGAAAAATGAGAGAAAAAGGAAATCAAAGTTCGGCCCTTGAGAGAAAACAAAAGAATTTCTATGCAAAAGTGAGTGAGATCAAGCGGGCAATGTTTTCAAAACAGTCGATGATTGTACTTTTGTACAAAGAGGCACTTTTAAACACTAACGAACTTGACATTGCTTTGCCTAGTTCTATTGTTTCTCTTTTGCAGGAGTACGAGGATGTCTTCCCCGAGGAAATACCACATGGGTTACCTCCAATCCGAGGGATTGAACATCAAATTGATTTTGTTCCCGGTGCAACCATCCCAAACCGACCAGCTTATAGGAGCAATCCTGGGAAGACAAAGGAGCTTCAACGGCAGGTAAGTGAATTGTTGGAGAAAGGGCACATGAGGGAGGGCATGAGCCCATGTGCGGTTCCGGTCTTACTTGTACCTAAGAAGGATGGGACGTGGAGAATGTGCGTTGATTGCCGAGCCATCAACAACATAACGGTAAAGTATCGTCATCCTATCCCACACTTAGATGATATGTTAGATGAGCTGCATGGTTCTTGCATATTTTCTAAGATTGATTTAAAAAGTTTGTTATCATCAAATTAGGATAAAAGAAGGAGATGAATGGAGAACCACCTTTAAAACAAAATTTGGTTTGTATGAATGGTTAGTTATGCCTTTTGGTTTGACTAATGCTCCGAGCACCTTTATGAGACTTATGAACCATGTTTTGCGTGCATTTATAGGCAGATTTGTTGTTGTCTATTTTGATTATATACTCATTTATAGCAAGAACATAGACGATCATGTAGTACATTTGAAATCCGTTTTAGATGTGCTAAGGAAAGAAAGGTTGTCTGCTAATTTAAAGAAGTGCACTTTTTACACCGATAAGCTTGTATTTTTGGGATTTGTTGTTAGTGCACAAGGTATATAGGTTGATGAAGAAAATGTACGTCCAATCCAAGATTGGCCGAGCCCCACATGTGTAGGTAATGTTCGTAGTTTTCATGGACTTGCTAGTTTCTACCGGCGGTTCGTGAAGGACTTCAGTAGCTTAGCCGCACCGTTTATCGAAGTAATCAAGAAGAACGTTGGATTTCGGTGGGGAGAAGAACAAAAGAAAGCTGACTTTATGAAGCAGATTCATGAGAAAGCAAGACTCAACATTGAGCGAAGAACGGAACAATATGCCACACAAGCCAACAAGGGACGTCGCAACCTAGTTTTTGAACCCGGAGATTGGGTTTTGGCTGCATATGAGAAAAGAAAGATTCCCAGCGAAAAGACGTTCCAAATTGCTCCCAAGAGGAGATGGCCCTTTCCAAGTCCTCGAGCGTATCAATGACAACGCTTACAAGCTAGATCTACCTGGTGAGTACAATGTAAGTACCACTTTTAATGTTACTGATTTGAGTCCTTTTGATGTAAGTGATGATTTGAGGGCAAATCATTTTCAAGAGGAGGGGAATGATGGAGATCAAGGCACCGCTTCGAAGGATCTCGTTCAAGTACCAATTGTGCCTGTTACGAGAGCACGAGCAAAGAAGTTCAAGGATGTGCTCAACGGACTCATCCAAGAGTTATGGGCTCAAGCAAATTCGTGGAGGCCCATTGAGCATGATCCACGTGGGCAACAAAGAATTGTCACCTTGATTCAAGTTCTAGAAGGATCCGGTCAAGGCTAAGAATTGGCAAGAAAACAATCGCATGAAATCTAAACCAAATTGATGTGGAATAAATTGATGGTGGACTGACATGGAAATATGTTGGACCACAAAGATAATTGATGGTGAACCGGCATGGAAATATGAAGAGTACCATATTTAGAACGATTTCATGCCTTATTCAAGTTAGATATTTAAGTATATTTTGATTTGATATTTCTAAGTTTTCCATAATGGGTTTGTTGCCCAAATAATTGATTGGACCGCAAGAGATTGCGTAGGGATAAAGAGCTTGCTAGTCTTTTGTAAAGCCTATTTAAGCATGTGGTTGTAAAGAAAAAGAGAGACATTGATTATTCATAAAACTTGTGAGGTTTATTCTCTTTGGTTCTTTGAAGAACTACTCGAACTTATCGGGATTTCCCGTGGCGTTCATCTCGACTTATCAAACGGAGTTTCCACCACCGTTTGTGGCGTCTTCCTTATACCGAGGTTGATGGAAACCAAGGAGCTGGACATGCTGATCATACACATGGGAATGGAGCTGAAGTTGCGCAAGACCCTTTGTCACTTCCTAGTGGCCCAATTACAAGACTTAGAGCCAAACGTTTCAAGGAAGCACTAAATGGGCTAATCCAAGAGAATTGGGCTGATTCTAAAAAGACCAAGATGGGCTCAAATAATAATCAAGGCTTAGTCCATGTCATCAAAGCAATTGAAGAGGATAATTAGCATGCAAAAACGTGACCAGCATGGTTTGACCATTAAAGAGTGTGAACTTGTTGAGTTTCAAGGATATTAAATAGGGGAATGAACTTGGTCTTGGCTGGTTATGAATTTAGTCATTTAGTTATTTTGGCTGCCTCTAGAAGTCCAAAGAGACCTAAAAATGTGGGGACTTGTTTATGTTGGCACTTGTGTTGCTTTTAAAGCTATAGTTAAGACTTTTCCTATTCTTGGAGGGTTGTTCCAAGTATATAGATGGGCATTACGAATTTTGTAAGATATAGATTTTTGTTTTCAGAAAATTATTATTGTGAGGTCTTGTGTTCCTCTTAGTTCTTGAAAGAACTTCTTGAGCTTATCAAGTTAATCTTGTGGCGTTCAAACAACCAAACTTATCACCTTGATTCTTGAAGAGATTCAGATTCTTGGTGTGGCGTTCCAATCCTTCGTAGTCTTGGTTTCTCATCTAGTTAGGTGACGGGTCAAGCCTCGACAATTCTTGTCTACACGATCTTGGGGTTTCAAACCATCATTGCTATCGGGTTTCATCACATTTGTTGGTGGAGTTCATATCATAGGTTCTTGTTTGTCATAAACAACAGGTCGAGGTCTTCCATTCGAATCTGTCCATAGAACGATCTTGGGTTTCCCTTTCGTTGTTGGGTCTCGTTATTCTTGACGTGGTTCACATCAATCATGGAGGTCTTCAAGCTAGTTTAGATCAACATTCCGTTTTTGGATGCTATCCAGTAGGTGCCATCTTATGCAAACTTCTTGAAGGACTTGATTAAAGTTAAGAAGAGGACCAATGTCCCAAAGAGAGTTTGTGTGACTGAGCAAGTCAGCTCAATCCTCCAATGCAAGCTACCCATCAAGTACAAGGACCCCAGGTGTCCTACTATTTCTTGCATGATAGGAGTCAGCCGAATTAAGAGGGATTTATTAGATCTTGGAGCTAGTGTAAATCTCCTACCCTATTCAGTTTATCTGCAATTGGAGTTAGGAGAATTGAAGCCTACACCCGTGACAATTCAGTTGGCTAACAGGTCGATGAAGAAACCTTGGGGAATCATTAAGGATGTATTGGTAAAAGTGGACAAGTTTTATTTTCCCGTGGATTTTGTTTTGCTTGATATCGAGCCAGTGATCTTAGGGCAACCATTCTTAGCTACGTCTAACGCCTTGATCAACTGTAGAACTAGGGTAACGAAGATCTCTTTCGACAACTTGACGGTGGTGCTGGACATCTTGACATTAACAAGAAGCTGAGGGATTGTGATGAGATCAGAAGTGCCTGCTTGATTGAAGAAATCATTGAAGAAGCTGTAGAAGCATCAAGTCTAGAGGACCCCCTGGAGGCATGTCTTGCTCAATTTGGAGAGGATTTGAATTTAGATAAGTTACTTGAGCAAGTTAATGCCATTTTGGAGTTTGCTACTCTGGTGATCAGCGAGAAGGAGGAAATGGCAGTATCTAAACCCACCAAAAAGGAACTAAAGCCTAGACCGGACAATCTCGAGTATGAGTTCTTGGGTCTAGCAGATTGTTTGCCTGAGAATAGCTTCAGATTTGATTGATGTTCAAGAGGAGAAAGTATTGGATGTTTTAAGAGAACACAAGGAAGCTATTGGCTGGACTATTGAGGATACTGAGCCACAGAGAAGCCTCAACCCAGCTATTTAAGAAGTTGAAAGAGTAGAAATTATCATCTATCCAATCTTTGATAGCGAATACGTGAGCCCGATTTCATGTCATGCCTAAATGGGCTGGATTACTGAGAGTGAAGACCACGAATGAGAGTGAAGACCACAAAGTGCATACTGCCATGAGGAAGGATTATTTTTCACGCCCATTCATTTGGCCGATGGTAGAGCATTTGGCGGGGCATGAATATTCGAGACAACCCTGTGGGATGATCCAAGTTACTTGGAGTGATTGCAGTCTAGTGTGGGAAGTCTG